>JAEIIG010038314.1:0-51686 GCA_018904695.1 Drosophila parvula | reverse complement strand
ATAACGACGTAAAATCGTCGGTCCCTTGAAAGTCGCTATAACCGGACTCTACTGTATAAACAAATTTAACTTTAATTTTATCCATAGACTTTTTTCTGCGTGTGGCATACGTAAAATAGTTGTGCATGTACCACAAACGAATATAGCGAATACGCCGTGTAGCTGCCGCCGACACAGCCTCCGATCATTCTGGCTCTCTTTCTCTCTGTGACTACCCGTCTCGCTTGCTCTCTTAGCCCGCGCTTGGCTTTTGGTTAGTCTCAGTTTCAGTCTCAGACTCAGATTCGGATACGATTCTACGAGTACAACGTCGCCAGGCGACGGCAATCAGCGGATCGCTGGACAACGGACGGACGGTCGGACGGAGCTTGTGTGCTTTCCGCCGCGGCAAAGGGTGCCTCCCTTTCTCCCGCCCGCTCTTTGTCAATCTTTTTTTTTGTCGCCTGGCGCACGCGTGGTTCAGAGGTTCAGTGTAGGGATTAATATTAATATTATTATTATATTATATTATATTATATTATATTATATTAATATTTATTGTTGATATTATATATTTGAAATTGCATTAATCTTTATAACGTCAATATTTTCGAAACCAAATTCCTTGATAACCTCTTTATCCAGCAATTATATATGTACATTCATATATTAAACAGAAGAACGATTTATATCGTTAAATGATCGATTCATACATTGGCCTTGTCGTAAAATATCGACACAATATCGATATATTTATATTTCCACTTTGTGGATAATGTAGATTTTACATCGCGCCAGTTCTCTACAAGGCGTAAAATTCTTAAGTAGCAGCGCCCTCTATACGTATTGACGTCGCTAGATGTAAAATTGGGGAAAATTATTTTAAAAGGAAATATAATTATGTTTAAGATTGATAAATCTATCTATCTCAATCCTATCTATCAATGTCTATCCAATGAAAATGTATGTATTAATGTTGGCTTATTGGAAAATATATATTTATATTTTTTATTTTGGTAGTTTTTCATAATATCTTATAAAATATTATTCCTTCCCCGTTTCCAAAATATTCTATTAGAGCAAGCAGGTTGTCCTTCAAAAGTTCTTGTATATTGTATCTTTATATATTATATAATATATAGATAATTACCTCTTAAACCCCCTCTCCTCCTCTTAAACCTTCTCCCCCCCTAAAGTAGAAAAATGTCGACTTCAAAGTTCGAATTTGAGTTTTATTTTCATGTTGGTTTATTGTTGCAATATATTAAATGTTTAAAACTAAATGTAGGCTTAGTTTAATCATTTTGTTTTCTTTGTATTTATTGATCTTGCCGTGTTTTTGCCTTTTACTCATTAGTTGTTGATTTTTGTAATAAATTTTATTTATGCTTTTTAACTGGTCGAAACTTTTCACTAATGCTTGATTACGCTTGTTTTTTTTTTTGGTTTTTTTATTTGTTTTTTTTTGTTTTTGTACATATACGCTATATAAGTAGTATATATATATGCATGTATCGTGTAGGTGTGTAGTAGGTGTAGCATGTGTGTGTGCGAGTGTGACCGTGTGTAAAACTAATAAAAACAAACAACAATCGTATGTTAAACGTACTTATATTCTGTGTTCTTTTGTTCTCAAAAAGTCTTATATATCATCTGTCCGTGTACTGCAAAGCAAGAAACCGAAGAGAAACATTCACAGACAAACATTCCCTTGCTCCTTCCAGGACACTGTTTGTGCGTGTTGTTGTGTGTTCGTGTGTGTGTCTAACCTGATTACCTAAAATTAATTTAACAAACCATGGAAACTGACGGGGGTTTTCGCGCCTCCTCTATATATGGAGCAAAAGCAGTTGTCGAATTCTCAATTCCAAGTAGCAGCCTGAGTTTTGAAGGACTAGAAAGGAAGCTGGTGAGTCTGAAGTTGGATCCTAGAAGAGCGCTCGATAAATGGGATTTAAAAACTGATATTTATTAAGGGGAACTGGAAGATGCTTAAAAGCTAGTAAAGTCAATGTTTAAGTGTTGTTTCTGGTCTCTGTTCTGGTGAGTTATGGGTGTCCTTGTGTCCCCGTGTCCGTGTCGATAGATGCATTAAAACTAGGCACACCAACTAGCTACGAAAAACATTCCCCGCTCCCCGCAACAAAGGTACACACAGGAATCTCTTGTACTTTTCTTAAAAAACATTTTCTGTGCCTCGAAAACACACTGACAACCCAAAAGTGTTAACGAAACCAACCTAAGATCGAAGAATACACATTGTTAACTTTTTTTTGCAGGGTTTCGCCGTAATCCTGCCCCTAATTTCTCCTCTTATTTTGTGTTTTTTACTTCTTTGTTTTTTTGGTTTTTGTATTTGTTTTTAGTTTTCAATTCGACAACTTTGTTTTTTGACTAAAATTTTAACATAACCATACTTTTGTGTTGTTTTTTTTTTTGTTTTTGTTATTTATAATACTGTTCTTCAATATATATATTTTTAAAGTTTTTTTTTTTAATGCAGAAATGGGATAATGTGAGAGGAAACTCTTGGAACTTTCGCCTGGCATTTTATACTCGTATTATAAGGATATATTTCTTGCAAAGTTCTGATTTTGTTTCTTTTTTTTTTCTTTGTTTGTTTTGTTGGCAGTGATATTGCGAAACGTTCTTCTTTCGACTTGGAAATCAGCTCTCGACATCGAAATAATATATAGTACACGTTAGTTATGCGTTTTGTTCCGGCTTTTCTTTGTGTTTCCTTCGGATCTTTAAGACGTTATATAGGGGGTAATATTATGGTCTGTCTGGTTCCAGAGTACAGCTCAAGGATGGGACTTTGTGGAGAGTTTTTAGCCTCAGCAAGGACTCGATCCTCAATGGGCTTTATAAGAAAGTAGAAAGTGTTGTGTTCTTTGCCGTCTGCTGTGGTATTTACAAAATGCTTCGATGTCATTACTCGTATGACCTAAAACGATTTCTTCAAAACTAGTCAAGTTAAATGTCTCTATATATCTGTATATATATATATATATATATATATGTATATATATATATGCTGGTGTGTATATATAAGTTTATAAATTTATGTAATACGTTTAAAAAGATTTTTTGGTTTCTTTGTTGTTTGGAAAAAGTATTTCTGTTTAAGTTTACTTATCGGTTAGCGGGTTCCGTAATCTTTGTTGCAATTTGATTAATACGTCTCTTAGATCACTAGTATTACAATAGATGCTATTTGTGTCGCTCGCTTCGTGTTCTCTTGTTATGTTTCCGGAACCGCCGTTTATGTTTGGAAAATGCTTTCTGTGGTCGCGCTCCTCTTAGCTCCTCGTAGTTTTAACGACTAACTCTTTGGTTTGTTAACGACTAGAACGTAAGTAGAGAGAAGGAATCCGTTTCACGTATAATGCATATCTCGTCTGGGTCCTTCGCCTGCATCCGCAGATCCTGGTTATTCGTGGATACGCCGGGGCTGCGCGCAAAACTGTTAAATGGTTCTACTAATGGATACATATTGCTTAGTCGATTGCCGCAGCGCCGGTGGCGGATGGGGAGACGGAAACGGAGGCCCAGAGAAATACTAATGGAGAACAACAACGGAAATCAGCACAGCGCCATCTGAATCCGATCCACATCCGATCCGATCAGATCCGGACTGCCCCCTTGGTCTGCTCTAGGTGGGACTATCCGCCTTGGAGCCGGCATTCGAGTTGTCTTGCAGTTGAGCGAGTGTCTTGAACTTTTGTGAGTTTAGGAATCTGTTGGAAAGTAAAATACAAGGGATAAAAACCACATAAATCTCAAAACTAACTGGTACAACTCACCTCGGATATGAGTCTCTGTGCATCAGTGTGTAGATCTGGATTTGAGCTTCGTCGAAGGTGTGCGTCGTGGGCTCGATCATGTTGCGGTTAACAATCTCGCGGACCCGCGAATCCAGCGACACCTCCCGCGGCGACAGTATCGAGATGTAGTCCTCGTAGATGAGGCGCGCCTTCTCCTCCACGACCTCGGCGCTCCCCTCCTTCTTGAGGTCCTCACAGGCCAGCCAGAACAGGATGTTCTCCTCGCTGAACTCGCTGCGCAGGAAGTTCTGGAACACCTTCCGACCGGCTGTGAATTCCATATAGCAAATAAAAATCATGGAGTTCACTAGGAGACAGGTGACACTCACCTGAGCTTTTCATCAGCTTGTCGAAGCTCTTGCCCCAGCTGCGGATTTCCTCCAGTGTGGGTCTGAAATATATATTATATATATGCGGTTGAGTATATATTCCTGTATAGGGTTATAGGTTTTGCGTTAAACTCACTGCTCGCCATCTAGAAATTCGGCATTAACGAGATCCCTCTTCGTGGGCGCATTTTCATCGGCATTCTTGATGGCCAGACTGCAAAGATAAGGAGGCGAGCTTGTTAAATGTCGTTATATTTTGATTTTACAACCCATCAATCACCCTTTAAAGTAGACTACGATTTTATTCATCGCCGAATTGCCGCTCGCTCAGCCTGACTCATTTTTAACTGGCACAAAAAATAGCATAAACGTGTAAATACGGTAGTCACCCGATACAGTCGACAAAGACTTTGAGATAATGGAAGATAAATGTGTGATATGATGGGGAAAGTGAAGCTATCTATGAGTAATCGATTTATTTGTCAGAAATATATTTCTAAAGGGAGAGAGTGCAGAGGAACTCGATATAATACAATTACAATAAGGATAAGAATAAATAGCTAAATAAAAAGGATTAGGATAGATGAAAAATTAAGTTTAAGGGTCAAATTTCATTAAGTATTTGAGAAATATTATATTTCAATTAAGATATGACGCAAAAATAGGTTACAAAGGGCTATAATTACCAATACTTTAATATAATAATATTGTTAACTTACGAATTTAAGGAATTTAATAAGTTTTTAATTTAAAAATGCAATCCTCTAATATAAAAGAAAGGTCCTTAAAAGGTCAGCATTTTTATACTTCACATATTGGCTTAGGTAAAAACTTCGAACTCTCTTGATTTATTGACAGCTGACAGCTTATCGGGTGACCACTGTAGTTTGGCTAATGTCATATCGGTTTTGGGTTTCGAACACCAAAAGACAGACAAGGACGGCGATATCTGGAAGTGGAGCTGGAGCACTCGGCTCCGAACTTGACAAAGCTCCGTTATCTTTGCCGACTGACAGTTATCAGAGCACCCCGCTTCTCTCCCCCCCATTCACAAGACTCCATGTCCCGTACCTAATCAAAGTCACACAGCCGCGCTCTCTTACATACCGTCATACAGTCATCCATACATACGGTACATTGTACAAGTATATGAATCGAATTAGATGTGTGCCAGGCGGGATGGGGGTATTTTTCGGGGCGCCACAAAGGTGCGGAGAAGGAGGAGGAGGAGGACTGCGACAGGACTTTCGGTTTCATTCACGAAAACATGCAACACTTGGAGGAGTCGGAGTCCTCCGCGGAGGAGCCGCCACATACTTATTTATATTTGATTTGAAAAGTGCCCTCCAGAGAGCTTTTTGCTGCCCGACGACGACGCGATGCTTTGCTCCCGGAATTGTGAATGAACGCGGGAGAGCGAGCGTAAGCAGCGCCAAAGAGCGATGCTAAAGAGCGAGCAGATGAAGGAAGAGACAGCGTGAGCTTTTGGGCCATATGAGAGTCAGCGGCATTGCCAGCTGCCACAAAAAAAGGGCCACCATGTCCATGTCCACCTCTGTCTCTTCCAATTTCAACTTCCATGTCCATGTCCGCGTCCATGTCCATGTCCATGTCAGTGGCCATAGTCAAAGCCGAAGCAGTAGTTAAAGCCATAGCAATAACCAATAGCTGCGGCCATATCCATGACTGCACTGAGCGAAATGAGGAAGGTTAGGACTGGCCAACTATGGAATTCCCATTGAGGCAAGGAAGTAAAATATTTTAAAAATTCGTAGTCTTTAGTCCCACATTTTTTGGGTAGTTAATAATAACACATACTATAGTTGCTCCAGAAATCACTAAGATTAAAACTTTCTCTTTTTTAAAGAATATTATAACACAACTAAGGTTGCCACGAAAATCTCTATAGTTTTTAACGTAGCATATTTTTCAAGTCTATTTCAATAGGTTCCAAATTCTCGGCCTATTTTAGCCTTACCCCAGAAACTGTATTACCTAAGCCACACCGTTTCAATCCCCTCAAGAACTACTACACAATTTCTCGTGGTGCAACCCACTTTGTATGTTTGGATGGAACTTACCACTTGGCCCTGTTGTCACGGTTTCGGTTGGTGTTGGTTGTGGTGGTCGAGCGACGTCGAGCCAAGGCAGCGCGGTAACGAGAAAGAATTGATTTCGTGTCAGGGGATTGGAGCATGAGGACAAGTGGGCGACGTAACTATCACCAGGTACTTACCAGGAGCAGGAGCAGCAGCAGCACCAGCAGAAGCAGCACGGCTTCACCGACTGCGGCCGCTGCAACGTGGCCACGTTGGATTCCTGCAGCACATTGGCCGTGGACCCGCCACCGCCCACTGTGGGCGATACTCCGCCTAGGCTACCTCCTCCTCCTCCTCCTCCACTGACGATGACTGCTCCGCCGCCGCTTCCTCCGTTGCCGTTACCGTTGCCATTGCCATTACCGTTCCCGTTCCCGTTGCCGTTGTTGCCACTGTTGTTGGCCCCGCTCTGCTGGGAGGATGCAGTCATGCCGCGCAGTCGACAGCCACTGGGCAGCTCCGAAACGGTACAGGACATGCTACCTGCAACAAAGCAGCCAAATCGAAGCGTTAATAAGGCAGGTGAGTGGTTCTCAGGTGGGTAGTGGAAGTTTTGTGGGGATTATTGGTAAAATCACAGTCACACGCAGAGAAAAATATAAACGGAAATTGGTCAGCAATTAGGTAAGGTTTTTATCGGGACTTATTAAATTGTTTAAATGATTTTTGGGACTAGTTATATAAATAAAAAGGGTAAATTTGAATAAATTAAATGAACAGATTTTTCTTGATTTCATCATAAGATATTTGTACCTCAGCAACTCTTACAAAAATGTAAAATAATAATTGAATTACAATTTCAGGTTGTTTGCTAAGATTGCCTAGTGATTATTAAAGTTCTGAACCTTATTTATATTTTGTATTTATATTAATTAGATAAATCATACTCTGTTCAGAGAATAGTATTATAGGTACTTTGAATTTTAAAGTATAAAATAGTTTAGCCTGATTTGATATTTGTAGCTTCTTTAAAATATGCAGTTAAAGGTTACAAAATGTATTTAGTACTGATATTTGGATCATTAATGATGTTGGTTTGATATATCAATCAATAATACAATTTTAAAAGTAGATTCTTTAATAATAATAATATGAAGAAAGTAACCCCCAAGGTAATCCCTAATATATTGTTAGTATATCTAACCCAAATATCAAACAGCTTGAAATCTACTTTATTTTTCGCTGTGCACTTGCACTTACCCCAATTTATACAGCTTGTCAATACTAATTAATATTCACAAAGGTCAAACAACTGCTCTATTTAATTTTATCAGCTTATTAATGATGTGGTTTCGAGTTCAATTAATTTCTCAATCAATAATATATCTTTTGAAGGCTGTTTAAAGAAGTTGCGTGTTTTTTTCTCGCCGTGCCTTTACACTTACCTGCCCTTTGAAAGTTGAGGTTGACTCTGGCGGTGGCGATGGTAATGGAGCTGGTGCTGGAGCTGGAGCTGGGGGTGGGGATGAAGATGGAGGAGATTGGCGCTGGAGATGGGTGGTGATGGTGGTGCTGCCCCAGCTGGCGGACCGCCCACTGCCACTGACCTGCCCACTCGCCCGCTCGCGCGACCCTCTTCTCTCTCTTCTGCTCACTCTCCTCTCTCCTGCGCTCGCTCTCCTTGGCTCTTCCTTCGCCTTCTTGGCCAGAGGCGGGTGGTAAGGGAGGAGAACGAGGCCGTTACGTATTTATGTTTTTGCTAATAATTTTTTATCGAAAGTTCCCACTCTCCGTGTGGCTTGCTCGCTCTTTCTTTCGCTCGCTCGCTCGCTCTCTCTGGTGCTCTTGATTTTAGTTTTCGTTTTGTTTTATTTTTTCTCAGCTTTTCCTTGGGGGATTTTACATGCCTTCTGCTTCTTCTTCCACTTGTGCTGTGTGGTTTCTTCTGTATTTCCCAGATTTCTCGATATTTGGGAGTACGAATTAATGGAATTGCGGAAATATTTCAGATCAGGTAGGTAATCCTTGCGCTGCTGCCGCCTGGTAACTTGGTAACTGGTACTGGTAACTGGTCCTGATTGTAATGGTTACTTGGTGCTCCTCGCTCCTCGCTCCTCGCTACTCCTCCGCTCTCCTCTTGCTGCTTTCGCGTGGGCTGATTTTCGGTTGCTGCTGCTGGTGGTGGTCGGGTGGTGGTGGTGGTGGTGATGGTGGTGATGATGATGTTGTTGTTGGTAGTGGTGCTGCCTGCGTATGGCGGTGCGCGCGGGTGGTGGCGGTGGCGCCTACGGCATTTACATTTACTTCGCTGCGGATTTACGGGCGGAAATCTATGGGGGCAAGAGCGATCCTATGGCCCCGTTAGCACCAAGGGGCACATTTCCACAGTGTTACGAAATTTATGAGCAGCTGGAGCTGCTGCCTTTTATTTATTTCTTGTGCCCGTGGTCATTACACTGATGTATGTGTATGTAGCAGCAGCATTGTTTGGTCTGATGGGGCGTATGCGTGATATTTGCTGCTGTGGCTGATGTTGCTGCTGCTGCTGCAACAGCTGCAACATGTAGGCAGCTAATTGCACTTCTGGTCGTTGCACTTATCACAAATCAGCTGCTGCTTCTCCTGCTCCTTTGTTGACCATCTCTAGCTATATCTCTATCTCTATTGCATTGTTTTTGCTGTTCGCGAGGATTGCGGGGGACGACGACGCGCTCTCTAGTATGTGTATGTATGTATGTATGTATGTTTTTTTGGGAGCAACCAACGACGAGTACATACGAATTTTTGCCACTAGAATTGGATTCGAAATCGGAATCTGTGCGTGTATATGTGTGTGTTCCGTGTGAGTGAGTGAGTGTGCGTGTAGTGTATATTTTCCTTCTTTTTTTTTTTTTGTTCTTCGCCCCCGAAATTGTTTTGCTCGCGCTTTGATTTTATATTTTGCTTCTTCAGCTTTTCTCGAAATTATTTTGCGATTTGTGCGCGGAACTGCAATTATTTCTACTCCTCGCTGGGCACTTTCACATTTTCACATCCCGATTTTCACATCTCGCCCTCGGCCATATTTTATTATTTTCCTTCTTTTTTCACGGGGGCTGGCTGCCATTCGATTCGATTTCTGCGTTCTGGTGTTCTGCGCTCTGCTATTTTCCTTGCTCAGAACAGAACGGAACCTCGACAGGTCGGAGCGACTCGAGATTCTCTCCGCGACTGATTTCCAAGCAGTGCCGTGTCGCCCAGCTCTTGATTTTTCCAATGCGCGCGCTCCTCTACCCAAAAGAATGCCATGGATGTATGGCAACTGGGGGGAGGGCAGGAGGAATCTCGGCGCGGGGAGCGTGCTGCGGGCTCCAAAAAGGTGGACGACGGGACAGAGAGAAAAGCTCGCCCGCATAGCTATACAGTTAGAATTCCTGGTGGTACACACCAGCAAGGCGCTCGCGAGAGCGGGCCAAGCATGTGCGACGAAAGAGAAAAAAGCTTTACTGGAATCCCCCGAAAGCTTACGGAGCCGTTAGCTTGATAACTTTTGAGAGGGTTGCATTCGTTAAGGGACCTTGATTTCGGGATCCCACAATTTTTTCGGAACCCCGCGTGTAAACAAAATTTTGAATTCTGTTTCTTTGTCTCGAGGGATCCGCGTGATTTTTGGTAAATCCCTTTCATATTTATTAAAGTCTGTAAAGTTTTAGATCAAGCTAGTGGTAGATATGGGATATATTGTAATATGTGTTTAATTCTTTTTAAAAGGATTTTAGAAAATAACTTTAAATTATAAATTATAAATTAATTAAACGTGAAACTTCATAAAGTGTAATAAATATTAATACTTGGTCCTAAGATATTGTGCTTCTTAACTCATTCCTCTTCCAGTCAATCATTATTCTTACAAAGATCCTAAAAACTCTCCAAATAAACGAAACCCCATAATAAAACGCATAATTTCCTTTCATTAAAAATTAATATATGTATTTATTTACTATAGAAATTTCACAAAAACTTTCTGGAGAACCTACTAGTAGCATATAGGGGTCGCGGCTCCTAATCTACGTGTACAGCCTGATGGTGCAGTCAGCGCCCGTAGAAAACACCCACGGCTGCACAGGATGCCAGTTCACATCCAGCACACCGAACTCATCGCGCTTCTCGTGCGTCTGCAGCTTCTTCAGCGGCACAATCAATGGGTTCTGCAGCAAGTCACTGGAAAAACAAAAAAAGTTTTACTTAAACTGAAAGTAAAACCTATTCGGGAGGCACTTACTTGTAGACCATGCCGTGGGAGACGATCACAGCCTGGTCATCGCTGCCAGAGGCAAAGAGCGGATAGCGGAGATGGAAGGCCACACTGCGAACGGCATTGCGATGGAGGCGCATGGTCTGGTAGGGTTTGGTGGACAGATCCAAGTCGAACCAGAGCATCTTCTTGTCGTAGGTAGACACGAGCAGATTGTCGCCCTTGGGATGGATGGACATGCCCGATATCCACTTGGAGTTGGTCAGCAGCTTCTTCACAAGCTCTTGCTTGACCAGGTCATAGATGCGAATGTTGTGCTGCGTCTGAAAGGGAAGAAAATCGAAACTTAAGACAAGGAGACTTTAGAGAAAGAGGCATCGCCTTAACTTACTGCCACAAAGAAGCACGGCTTCACCGGATGGAAGAGCACGCACTGGATGAGTCCCTTGCTCTTGGAGAATGGAATCTGCGAGCGCCGCTTGGACAGCTGATGGATCAGGGCTGATCGGTTGGCTCCCTCTGGCATCACCGTGGCCAGATAGTCGCCTCGTCCATGCCAGGTCACCTGGCGAATGGGCTTGAAGTGCGTGATAACCACCCGGACGCCCTTCTCCTGCTCATCGGCCTCGGCAGTTGACCACTGAACCGCCACCTTGATGCGCTCGCTCTCGATCACATCTTGTTTGGGCGCCTCGGCCAACAGGTCGTCGGTCTTCTTCACCAGCAACTTGTCGCCCACCTTGGGATTGACCAGCAGCAGTCTGCTGCCAGTGGCCACGGCGATGACGGAGAGCTTGGGATTGGGACACCAAGCCACGCAACGGACCACCTCGTCGGTCTCAATGGTGCGAATGCAACGGCCCGTAGCGATTTCCCAAACTGCAAGGAGGAGCATACATGAAATGTTGTAGAAATGTAAGCAGAAATAGTACTCACTCTTGACGGTCTTGTCATCCGAACCGGAGACCAGGTATTCGCCCTTGGGCTCCACGCTGACGGAGCGCACCAGATCGGTGTGGCCGCGGTAGACCAGACTCTCCACCGTGGGGAAGGGCTGCAGGTCACGCGGCGAAGGCAGCTTGGGGATGAGGTATTCCGCATCGATGTTTAACTTGACGCGCTTGGCACGTGGACACAGATACAAATCCAGGCAGCGCAGGAAGCGCTCGCGTAGGAATCTCGAGTAGGCAGGCACCTCACGCAGTGACTTGAATTTCTGAGGCATGAAGTGGAGCTTGCGCTTGTGCGGCTCGTCCTTGAGCTTGAGCCACTCTTTAGTCTCCTTGGCGTCGAACAAGTACTCGGGCGGCGGATTGTAGGACTCGGCATGGCCGGGCAGGTCGCGTTTGGGGGCCGAAACGGGATCGTGGATACGACGCATATGCTCGCGACTGGTGTCCGTCTCCCACAGCATGTAGAACTTGGGGCCACGCTTGGCCTGCTTCTCGCGCTCCACCTCCTCGGTGGACTTCATCCAGCCCATCTTGAGGGCGTGCACCATGCGGGATACTCGCTTCTTTTCGGACACGGAGGGCAGGAATGAGCGCTTGTGATCCGGCACATTCTTTATGGGCATCTTTTCCACCTCCGAGGTGAACCATTCGATCCAGGGCGCATATTCCTCGTGCTCCTCGTTGGGAATTCGACCCTTGGTAATGCGCTTGATCAAGGCAATGTCCTCGTCCGTGAGTCGTACCTCCTGCCCGGTTAGAGGATCCTTTACGGTGCGCCAGAAGTCGGGATCCTCGATTTTGCGCAGGAACTCGTCTATTCGATCGCCCTGCTGTGGCTTGACTATCTTCTTGGCATCCCAGTCATAGCCGATGTGTTTGTACTCATCGTACCAGTGCATGGGTATGTTGCCCACAGTGTTGCGTATGTCTTCCTCGTCGGAGGTGTCCGAGTCGTGGTACTCTGGCTTGGAGGAATCTCTTTCTGGGGTCTCACTTGTGGCGGATTTCTTAGCTGCGCTGCTGCTGCTAGGCTTGTCATCGGCTTGACTTTGCTTGGATGTGCTGGCGGGCTCTACCTTATCTTCCGCCTCGGAGTTATCGTCGTCATCCTCCTCCTCTTCTTCTTCGTCTTCCTCTTCATCGCCGCTCTCTTCATCATCCTCAGCTGAACTGCCCCCAGCTTGCTTTCTGCCCAAGTAGTTGCCCTCCTCGTCGCTCTCGAACTCCAGATCCTCGCTGGTGTCCGAATGGTATTCCTGGTCTATGCCTTCATCGTCGGTAGAATCCTCGCCGGGATCTTTTACTGCTTGCAGCAGGTCCTTAGGAGAGCAAACATATGCAGGTGATTTGAGGTGCCACTTTTCAAGGTGTCACCAGGCGAACTTACCTCCTCCTCCTCGTTGTCCGAGGCTTCGGAACTGGCGGCTACTTCATTTGTGGGCTCCGACTCCTTTCCTTTGCGCTTAAGTGTTAGTTTTTTAGTCATTTTTATGGGAAAACAAAACTAACGCGGCGCACGTGTTGCAGTCGGCGATAGTGATGGGTATTCAATAACGATAACTTATCTGTTTCAGTGCCGCCACTGCAAGAGTTATCGATAAGACAATAATACGCGATTCTAAAGAAATTTATTAGAATTGAACATGATTTCGTCATTCATTTAGTTCAGCTCAGTTCAAAAGTTCAGCTTTTCTTTAATATTAAATATCAGCTGTATTGCCATTTTGTGGCTCAGTGTAATCGACCTCCAACGCAAGTGTGAGCTAGTCAAACAATACACTAACGCTAATTGAGGGTTCTTGGTCAAACCATTTTTCAGTGGAACTCACAGGCTTACGTGCGGATTTTTTGCGGCCAGCAGGGTGATTACAGGCGCCACACGGCAATCAGAGTCCCCCGAGTCCGGCAACAACAAAGCTCCACCGCCCGGAACGTGCATTACTCACCCCGGAAGACGGGCACCATCGATTTGTGTGTGACACACAAACACACAAGGGCAAACAGAAGTGCACACGCACACAGTCAGCGCAGCCCCACATACAACACACGTACTCCAGCACCAGCGCACACAAACAAAGACGTCACGATGACTGCGCCGCGACGCCTGAGGAAGGAGCTGAGCGACCTTCAGGAGAACACACTGAAGGGATTCCGGGACATCAAGACGGAGGACGACAACCTGCTGCGCTGGACGGGGCTGATCGTGCCGGACAATCCGCCGTACAACAAGGGGGCCTTCCGCATCGAGATCAACTTCCCGGCGGAGTATCCCTTCAAGCCGCCAAAGATCAACTTCAAGACGCGCATCTACCATCCGAACATCGACGAGAAGGGCCAGGTGTGCCTGCCCATTATCAATACGGAGAACTGGAAGCCGGCCACGCGCACCGACCAAGTGGTGCAGGCCCTGGTAGACCTGGTCAACGAACCGGAGCCGGAGCGTCCGCTGCGCGCGGAGGTGGCCGAGGAGTTTATGCGCGATCGCAAAAAGTTCGTGAAAAACGCCGAGGATTACACCAAGAAGCATAGCGAAAAGCGTCCGGCGGATTAGCGGGACGCAAACGTAGGTGGCGACGGTGAAGGCAGCGGCACAGCAGAATCCCCATCGCCGCCGCCGCCTTAGTCTTGTGATTTTCAGTTAGTTATTTAATTTTCATTTCGTCAAAACTCTACTCCTCACCCCGACCCGATCCTCGGACGGTCCTCTCCCTCGAAAGGTGGATTACCCTGGCAGAGTACATAGTCTTGTAAAAGTAGCACTGTAATTTTATGCAAAATGAGAAGAAATACATGTTCGTTATGTTAAAAGAACAGCGCTGGGCTCGGGCTCTAACTCTGATTCTGTCTGCCCCATTGCATGGGGCATGGGGAAGGCCTCCTCGCCGAGCATACTTCGGAAGCAGGTCAGCAGCACGCCGTTGTTGTGCTGGACGAGGGCGTTGCTGAACTCGTTCTTCTGCAGCTCCTTGATGTCCAGCAAGCTGTGAATGGCGCCCTCCTCTTCATCCTTGAGCAGGTACAGAATTTGGTTTAGCTCTTTCCCCTCTATGGCTCTGGGGTTACTCAGGGTGAGTATGTGCGTTGGATCGCCCTCGAAACTGGAGTCCTGGTACAGGGTTTCCATGAGGAACAAGAGTACGGAAGCGGCATAGTGGGTGAGGAAGAGGAACTGCTTGAAGACAAGGCTCTGGGGCTGGATATCGCTTATGACCTGCAAGAGCTTCACAAAGAAGCGACGCTGGGCGGAGTGGTACGTTTCCTCCTCCGAAGGTGGCAGATATTTGAGTATTATGTCGTCCAACTGACACCGGGGGGCAGTTTGCCAAACCGGATCGAGATCAAAGGTGTCGCGAATGCGCACCCGCAGCAGGAGTATGGGCTCTGAGACAAACAGGCTGCTCTGCAGTCTTTGCACCGCCGCTCCTCTAGAGACTCGTAGTTCTAGGGGACTACCGCGCTTGGTAGAGTATGAATTAGAGGCCTTGCCGCTGGCGCACTTTTCCAGCTGGTTAAATTCCCGCCGCAGGCCGTAGATCTGCTTGAGGAGATCCCCATGCTTTAGGTTCTCCCTCTCCGTGTAGGAGCCCCCGTAAACGGGCACCGAGAAGCCCAGAGCCATGCTCGTCGCCTCCTTGTCTACGATGCAGAGGCTGTCCGCCAAGGGTTTAACTTTGTAGCGACTGTAGTAGGTATTTGAGACGAGGCCGCGCAGGTGATGCAGGTGCCTGAGGTAGTGGCGGTCCTTGGACTCGTATGCATAGATGCTTCCCTCGATTGCATCCGACTGGAGCTTCATGAACATTCGGCAGCCGATCTCGTGCTGCATGAGAAAGTCAGCGGGGATCTGGGACCTGGCAAACAGCGGCATCACCATGGTGTCATTGGGCAGCGCCAACTTGGCCTGCAACTCCTCAAGCAAGCGGGGCAGACCAGCTGCCATGTCCTTCTGGTAATTCAGGCAGATAACATACACCTCTGAGTTGCCACGCTTCGATGTGGCCGGCTTGAAGATGTGCACCTGCTCGAAGACACAGTTGAGCATGTAGAGGAGCGACACGCTGCAGGCCTCGAAGAGCGTGAACATTTTCACCAGAAAGCTGCCGCCTGTGGCGAGTATCTTCAAGGCGCTGAGCACCTCGGCGAAAAACAACCGCACCACTATCTCCTCCTGGCAGTCGGGCTGGGCAGCACAATCAATGGAACCGTCAGCGGTGACGAGATCCACTTGGCCCTGGAACTCTTGGGAACACCTTTCCGCCAAATGATCAATGTTGGCCACATCCAGGAGGTTGCCGGTGAGATCTTTGTGGAACAGCCAGTTGTCCAGCGTGTGGAAGATGAATCTGTCGTCGGTGATCATCTCATTCAAGGAGTTGCCTTCGTAATACGGATTCAGGGTGGTTGATCGCCAGCGCCATTTGATCTGCAAGATGGGAGTATTCTTAGGTTCCCAGAAAGGGTATTTATGACACTAACCTCTTCCTCCTTGTAGGTACTGTGCAGGTAGTGGTTTAAGGAAGCTATAAAGGCTCCCGGTGCCTCGCAGAGATGCAGAGTATTCACTATGGGACTCTTGACCAATGGGTAGCGGTGCAGACACTCAAAGATTTTGCACCACGCCACGGTCACAAACTCCGCCTTCGTCTTGTTTTTCAAGCGCCACGACACCTCGCCCGAGGGATCCCTCCGGTTTGTATGAGAACTCCACTCCAGAACTCCGTAGTCGTTCAATCGGCTCTTCACTGCATTGAGTTGCTCGCGTAGTCCTTGGAGCGCCTCGTATTGATAGAACTCGCTGAAGAGAGCTTGATCAGGCGGAGGCAGCTGCCAGGATGGATTACCACGCGGCTTCTGGTACTGGAACTTCTTTCCGAAGAGCTGTTCCAACTCCGATTGCCCGATGGCCTGGTAGTCCGTCTAGAAAGTAAAAAATACTGTTAGTAGGGCGGTAGATTTGTGCTTTGGCTCTAACCATTGGATGAGGCTTCCTTTGCGTAGGCAGGGAGTTCATTTCCGGCGCTATTCGAAAATGTCTTCCAAATCGGAAAAAAAATTGCAAATTCGCCGGTTTAGATTCGCCAATAGAGATGGACCATGCTCAAACCGAGACGTCAACAAAGGGTTATCGATGGTAAATCGCGAAGGCAATATCTTATCGGTTAGGAGGTTCAATTTGAATACGCTCGTTTGTATATTTATGAATTACCATTTGGAACAACTGTAAACTTTATTTCCCCAAGAAATATTACAAAATTGTTATTAACCAAATTAATCTACTATAATTTATAAATATTATTTATAATTATTATAATTGGAAAAATAGAACTAATAGATGTACATAGTATACTTTTTAAATGAAATTAAAAGCAGTCTCGTAATCATAGAAATGAATACACAAATATTTAATAACATTGACAGCTATAATATAATATATACAGCTATATAATATACTTTACTTTAGTATGGATTTGTTGTTTAAAAAAAGGATTTCATGTTAACTTTTTCTGTCTTTGAATAAGTTTTATTGTTATTATTCAAATTAGATATCGATCTTTGTTAAGAATAATCTAAATAAATAGTATTTTGATTCTGGGAAAAGTAATTTTTCTTATTTTTGCTATGAACAAAATGAAGAATTTTTGAAGGAAACGTACGAAATACCACATAATATTCCGTTGGCTTTTCCTTATAGTTTCCCCATGGTAAACATCGAACTTCCTTACATCTGAGACTTCTAAAAACCGATCATTGTCAAAGCATTTCCCGTAGAAATCCGACAACGTGTGCCTGAAATACCAAATGGCTTATTAAAATTAATTTCTTCGGTTCTACAGATAGATAGTTTTTTTTTTTTTTAGAAAGCGCTCGACGATGAATATGGGGCCTTCAAACTACCCGATCGATGTTACGAAACTATGGGTCATCACATCATGCGTTAGTGCCGCCCGATTGTGCATACTAATATTAAATTAAATTTTATTTAATTGCCAACGGTTAGGCCCAAGAAGGAAGTGGGAGAAATTGCACAAAGAGAGAGGGGCTAGCCAAGTAATATGGGAAAAACTTGATGGTCGGTGTCCTCAGACGTACTTCCCAGTTGGAATTTGTCGGAGTTTTGGTATGTCAGTTGCTGGTTAGTCCATCGGCGTCAATGGGCTTTACTTTATACGTGCAGTCCCCGTACATTTTATGGCATTCGGAACGTGAGTCGTGTTTATATGAATAATAATAACGATATTCAAATTATGAGTTTCCAAAGCGGTCGCAGAGGATACTCGAGTCGCGAGGTCCCAGGAAAGCAGGGGCTTCGTGCGGTCGTGAGTAACGTTCTCTGGCTTTCTATAGCTATATATACGCTCCATATACACATAGTAGGTGTAACTCCAGACCAGTATTTGTGCTGCCCGTGTGTATATAGAGGAAAGACCGACCGGCACGTGACTGTTTTGTATAATCGCGCATAAATATCTGTAATGTAAAGCCTATAGATGGTACCGAGTACCAAGAGCCGAGTACAGAGACTCTCTTCTTGGAGGTAATCGTGGAGGGAAGATCTAGGGATGTCTCATCCTCTATCCTCTGTAACCATTCGAGTTCGAGCGGAAGTGGCTAACGCTGCGCATGCGCCGTGTTTGGGCCTGGCCAATGCATTTTTGGGGACCGAATTCCAATTCCCAATCCGAATCTGAAACCACAACGACTGGGACGTGGACACACGGCTTAAAAATCTTATTTCATTTCATATTTTGTCTCAAAAAAGGGAGTTCATTAATATTCCGGGCAGACGGCATTGCGCTAAAAACGCTTAAGCGGCGCACAGTCGCGTCGCCGACTGCTACCTGTCGCTCGTGCAGGTACAGGTAAAACGCACGCACACACACACGCACACCTGGCCAGCACCCCCACTCTCTCATGGTGTGCGTGAGCTGGCAACGGGCCGCAATCCCCGTTTTTAGACGCTCCATGTGTTAGTGTCAAATGCCAACTAATTGAAACTTCTTCAATTGCCGAGGTGTGGTGCTGAGCTCGCCGCGCCGCTTCGGAATCAGTTGCCAATTAGTCTCCACCGCTGACGGATTACACTTGCCACTACTGTCCGGCTAGAAAAAGCCAGAAGGCCCGAACAGAGAACAATCAGCAGCAGCAATCCAGCAATCCCGTCCAGTTTCAAGTCCCAAAACTTGTTAAGTGCTTTTCAAAACAACAAGCGTTTCATTGATAAAAGCCATTGACAACAACAGCCGAGTAATAGACGACAATTCTGTGTGCTTCTGTGAGAATATTTCCGTCGATTTTTGTGTGGCTCGAACTCGCTTTCGGTGTTATGTCTTGGATTCGGTCATAGATCATGGATTCCGTTGGTAAATTGGCAAGATGTCGGCATAGCTGACGTTGGAAAGCGAATTTTGCAGAGCGCTATGCTGCATCTAGTCAGTTATTCAACAGGAACAGTCAACAAGATCGAAATGTAGCAAAAATTGTAGTTTATTTAATGTATATATCGCAGGTTTTACATATGTATATTCTAATTGTAATATCGAAAATATAGGTTTATTTCAGATTAAAGGGACAGTTTAAACACGACAAAGACTGCAGAGTGAATGATCTGAAAGCTCTTCAAAAAATTGTTCAAGAAATATTTTTATTTCACAAAAAATATGCTTAGCGGAAGATTAGAAATATTATTTAAAATCGGTTGAAGAATTCAATTTTCTTTCAGGTTACTGTGAAAAGGATTTCTTATATTGATCTTCAGGAATAACTCCGAAAATACTTATTAAAGGTGTGGCTTGAGAAAAACCACTAAGACTAATGGATTTAATTATAAATCAACAGAAAAAAACCCCAAACTCCAACACCATAATATTGGAAATTACATTTTCAGGGTACATTGTAATTCGCCGCTGGATTATCAAAATAAACTAGTTTTTTTCTCTTATACATTAATAGAAAACCATTAAATTTGTCTGCCTCTAAATGTCATTCGCCCCCCATTAACATACATAATGGCCAATAAATAAAGTACCTACTAATAGTTACACAAACAAAAATGAGTTGTTTTGTTATTTTGTTGACTTTTTCAGCTATTTATTTGTTCGATTCCTATATTTATTTGTTTAACAAGGCAAACGAATTCAAATGGCATCAAGTCGATGACAAATCGATAGGCATATCAGCAATCGAAGTGGTCAGCAGTTACTATCGATAGAGTTTCTATCGTGCTAGCAACGGTCCATCTCTAAGCAGCTGTTTTGTTGGAACAAAAACACAATTGTTTGGCAATTGTTTACAAAAGCAGTGAAAAAAGCGGCTAAGCAAACAATTGGCGAGCAGTTGAAGGCTGGCGAATCTCAGATTAGACTATTCCATAAGTGATGGATAGCCAGGTAAGTGGGCAATACCTGGGGCTTGAGTGGAAAAGTGTCTCTTGTATGTACGTCGCCTTGCCTGATAGGCACTGCTCGCTTTGGGCCTGCGTTGGCTGTGGCCAATTATCGCTTCACAGTAATTAGTCGCAGCGCTCGGCCGCACTTATCAAGGCGCCCATTGTGATAAATCTAAATACGAGCAATACCGTGTCTCCAGTATTTGGCCCATACTAGCGTGGAGTGACGTAATTTAGCAGCGGGGGCGTTGTCGCTGCTTACAGGGAGTTAATCTTTATGCGTGTTGCAGGCACCGATCGACGATCTGCTGCTGGACATTGTGGACAATGCTTGGCGCATGGAAGTTCTGCCTTTTGACCAGATTCTAGTGCCACGCGAAAAGCTACCCGATCCAGAGGCCGACGGCGGTGATTCACACTTGACTGTGAGCGAGCAGGTGAGTTTTGTACTTCCAGGAGGCTTCTCTTGGAGAGATTCATGATTTGTTTTTGCTGCTTGGCAGGAGCAAAAGTGGACTGATTTGGCGCTGGGTTCGCTGGCACCGGATGCGGCCCTGATCGATCAGCTCAACATCACCTCTATCTAACCAAGGACCGGGAGTCCGCGGGCGAGTGCCTCTGCCTCGCTCACCAGCCTCTGGGCACCTCAACAACAACAACAGCCGCAACAACAGCAGCGACAACAACACAATGACTAGCAGCAACAGTAGCCACAGCACAGCCGGGCTTAGCCACCAGCACCTGCACTCACCTACCAAACTCACCGAATTCGCCCGCAACTTTGAGGACAAGCCGGAGTCGCTATTCGGGCGCGTCGTCAACAAGATCCAGAACGTCTACAACCAGAGCTATAACACAGTAAATGACATATCCAGCGGCACGAGCAGTAGTAGCTCTGCCTCTTCCTCCACCGTCCAGCCCGTTCAAGTGGGGAAGTCGCAGTTCTTTAGCGAGAGCAAAACACTCACCTCAGATATAGCTGAAGTGGAAACCTCTGCCAGTCGCCCCACCACGCTGAGCTTGCGCAGCACCAGCGAGTCGAGGAGCACAGGCACAGCCACATCTGGTACCGCCACTGAGGATTCCGAGGCCCATGAGCGCTTGGATGCATTGCCCAGCGAAGCGAATCAGGGGCGCACCGTTTCTAATGTGCTCAAGCACATCAGCAACATAGTGGCCACCAAAAACAACAATGTGAGTGAAAGTTGCAGTCCCCCTTATCATGCAACAAGTTGTTACGCCTAAAAAAGCAAGGGAAACCCATACAAAATGACGTGGGAGTTGATAATCTTTTCTTATCTGTTGAGTAATATATAGCCCAATAAATCACTGGCGTTCCTACGAACTCTTCATCATATCCATGAGTTTAAACGTTCTCTTCCTTTATTTCCCCTTCCAGGATCTACGCAACTACAAAGACACCGAGCTGCAGCGCTTCTGGATGCCGGACTCCAAGGCCAAGGAGTGCTACGACTGCTCGCAGAAGTTCTCCACCTTCCGGCGCAAGCATCACTGCCGCTTGTGCGGGCAGATCTTCTGCTCCAAGTGCTGCAACCAGGTGGTGCCCGGCATGATCATACGTTGCGATGGCGACCTCAAGGTTTGCAACTACTGCTCTAAGATAGTGCTCACCTTCTTGAAGTCCTCCAGCTCGGAGATGGGCCAGGACCTGCAGGCGCTGCAGCAGCATTTGAGCAACAAGCTGGAAGTCCAGGACAGCGGCACGCCGCATGCCAAGCACCCGCAGCAGCAGAGGGCGCCGCTCTCCAGGAAAACCTCCGTGGGCTACCAGGAGGAGCGGTTCAGTTCGCAGCCCAACTACACCACCTTGTCCATAGATGACCGGAAGAACATCCTGCAGCAGTCGAACTCGCTGATCACCCTACACGAGGAGATGCAACGGGATCTGCCCGCCCAGAACTGTGGCCAGCGGTTGATCGAGTTCCTCAACAGCAACAACAAGTCAGCGAACGAGGTGCAGGCTGTGGCCATACTGAATGCCATGCTGGCAGCGGGATTCCTCGAGCCCATTGTACCCGATCCCGAGCAGATGGACTTCGATCCGGCGCTGCACTACAAGTTCGCCAAGAGTAGCGGCGGCGGCGGCACGGATACTTCCCGCACGCTGAGTCCACAGTTTGAGGTGGCCTCGCATGCCGAGCCACAGCCACCCAAGTCCATGGATCAGTCCACAATAGAGTTGGAGCTGGAGAACGAGCTGGAAAACGATCGCTGCTTCACTACGGCCACCTCCAAGCTTCTCGAGTCCTACTGTGAGCACGAAGAACAGCTACTGGCGCAGTTATTGCGGGCCAATCACCTCGACCAGGAGTGGGACAAGGTGCTGCAGATGCTCTGCTCTACGGCGGCCAATCACTTCAAGCCGGAGCACTGCACCAACGATCTGATGGACATCCGGAACTATGTGAACTTCAAGAAGGTGCCGGGTGGCAGGCGCAAGGACTCCACCATTGTCCACGGCGTGGCCTTCTCCAAGAACGTCGCCCACAAGGACATGGCCACGCATGTGCCCTTTCCGCGGATACTCCTGCTGCAGTGTCCCATTGTCTACGAGCGGATTGAGGGCAAGTTCGTGACCATTGAAACGGTGCTGCTACAGGAAAAGGAGTACCTGCGCAATGTATGTGCTCGGATCATGAGCTTCACCCCAAATGTGGTTTTGGTGCACAAAAATGTGGCCGGCATAGCTCAGGATCTGCTTAGATCGTATGGCGTGACCCTGGTCCTGGATGTGAAGCTGTCGGTGATGGAGCGACTGTCGCGCACCCTCCAATGCGACATCGTGAGCTCCATTGAGTCGAATATAACCATGCCCAAGCTGGGCTACTGCAATGACTTCTACATCAGGAACTACAATGGCAAGACGTTGATGTTCTTTGAGAAGCTCACCAATCCCAGGGGCTACACCTGCCTCCTGAGAGGCGGCAGCAATGCGGAGCTCACCAGGGTCAAGCGGGTGGCCTCGGCCCTGCTGTTCGCCCGCTATAATTGGCGCCTGGAGATGTCATTCCTGCTGAACGAGTTCGCCCAGCCACTGAGTCCGAAACCCTCAATATTTGACTCCAAGGAGACGAGTCCCAAGACTCCCGAAATGGAGGCAGAGCTGCGAGCTAAGCGGCCTACGATTGGGGAGCGTAAATCAGAGGACAAGATTATAGTGAGCATTGTGAGTGAGAATGTGGCTGACTTTACGGATCCACTCCGTTCCTCGCAAGTGGAGGCTCTGTCCACCTCACCATGCGCTCCTCCAGTAGTGCAAGCTTTGGCTGTGGAGCCGCGCTACGACAATCGTTTCCGCAACGCCTTGAGCTCCACCCTACTCTCAGTCAGTCCGTTTCTCACATTCCCCCTGCCATACTTGGAAACGGAGCAGGGACGCAAGTGCAAGCTGCGCAAGCTCTTTCCCGCCGAGCTGTACTTCTCCAAGCAGTGGTCCCGCACGACGGACAGGCCGGAGAGCGAGGCTAGGGACAGCGAGGGGACCGGGGGAGGACGATCGGGCGAGCCGGGTAACAAGGAGAACCAGAACCAGAACCAGAACAAGCAGATGCAGCTCCTGCCGGCCCATGACTTTGTAAAGATGAAGATTACCTCGCCGGCCAGCAGTCGCGATATACAGACCAAGCTGGCCGAGTTCCGCTCATTCGGAGGACGCTTTCCCAAGGGAAAGGCTCCTAGTAAGTATACGAATTAAAGAATTCAACCTAAACTTACTCCCTTAATCCCTCAGTGCTCCGTCCCAAGAAGAAGAACGCCGAGGTGATCCAACGCCCGCAGAAGGTAAGCGAGGAGCAGCTGTACAAGGACGCGTTGGATCCGCAGAACCATCAGCGCCTCCCAGTGCTCTTCTGCAGCTTCCACTACAATCCCAAGGGCGTGTCCTCCTTCTGCAAGCTGCCCCTCCTGCTGGACATGAAGTTCTACGGGCAGTACGACATCATGCTGGAGCAGTTCCTGCAGCGTTACTGCTGTCTGTTCAACTCGATGTGCCCCTCCTGCAACCTGCCCATGCTGGGCCATGTTCGCAGGTATGTCCACTCCCTGGGCTGTGTGCATGTCTACCTTACGGAGGACTCTACGCGTTCCGATCCGAAGCGGATATACTTCACCTCCTGGTGTAGTATTTGCAATGCCACGACTCCAACGATACCCCTATCCGACTCCGCCAAGTGCCTGTCCCTGGCCAAGTACCTGGAGATGCGTTTCCACGGCCATGCCTACAAGCGACGTCCCCCGCCAGACGGCGAGCAGGCCGGCAGTCCCTGCGAGCACTCGCTGCATCGCGACTATGTCCATCACTTCAGCTTCCGGGGTGTGGGGGCCAAGTTCCAGTACACGCCTCTGGAAGTCTGGGAAACGGATCTTCCCTCGCTGACCTTGCAGCTGGATCTACCCAAGCCTCTGCCTGGCATCCAGGTGCAGGAGGAGATCAAGAACTTCTCGGTGCGTGGGCACGAGGTGTACACGAGAATCCACGAAAGGATCGCTGACCTGGCCACCGAGGAGGAAAATACGCCGCTGGTGCAGAACCTGAAGACCATGCTGACCCACGACCAGTTCATCTTCAAGCAGAAGATCGAGATTGTGCACACGCTGCTCACTGACAGCAGAGCCAACGCCTACGACACCAGCGATGCCCTGGCCATGGCCAGACGGGCGCTGGCGGAGAGCATTGAGCTGTGGGGACCACGGCTGCAAGAGATCGAGAAGCTGTCCGCCAAGCAGGCGCACCACATCGACTCGGGGACTATCTGCACGGAGGAACTGAGGCCGGAGTCGGCTGTTTCCGGTGTTTCAGAAGCCTCGAAGAGCGTCAGCTCCACTCTGTTGAGGGAGAACGATCCGCTGGAGTGTCCCAGCGAGGATACGGAGGCTAACACTCAGTCGGTTTCGGAGAAGAAGTTCTCCATTGATCAGCTGCTGGCCTCCACGGTGAACGTGTACTCCGATAAGAAGTCCATCCGGAAGATTCTCACCCAGCTGCTGCCGTCGACAAACCAAGTCAATCCCCTGCAGTCTCCTTTTTCCGCCCAGGAGCATCTGACCCTTCCTCCAGGCAGCATTCCCATTCATATCCGCGAGAACGATCTGAGCTCGGTGATTGCCTACAGCTTGACCTCAGCGGAGTACCAAAAAGCCAAGGAGGAGGTGGAGTTTAACTGCAATGCGGCTGCCGCTGCACCCTCCTCTTCCGCTGCCGCCTCTGCTGTCCATTCGAGTCCCCAACTGAAGCGGAAGATCGTTCTTTCGGAGACCCACAGCGATGCCGACGACAGTCCCAGTATCTCACGCACCTCCAGCAACACAAGCGCGGCTCCTGGTGCCACAGCCCCGCCCCAAGCTGGTGCTGCCGCCACCACTTCAGCCGCCGAATCCGAGGAGAAGACCAAGGAACGCACCAAGCAGCCACCAAGTCCGCATGTCTCGTTGACCTTCCAGGACAATGGCTGCCAGTTTCAGTGCAAGATCTTCTTTGCCCGCGAGTTCGATGCAATGCGCGCGAAGAGCCTGCAGCCGCCCAAGCTGGACAGATCGTTGTATCGCCGGCTGGAGAAGAGCAAGATGCGCGAGGAGCTGAGAATCTCACAGAGTCGCACGGGCTCCGAAATGGAGCTGGTGCGCAAGCCTAGCGATGTAGGCGGTACCCGCCTAACGGAGGAGGTAATCGATCTAGAGGAGGAGTCCAGGATAGCCCTGGCCAGAAGTCTGTGCAACAGTGTCCAGTGGGAGGCGAGGGGCGGCAAATCGGGATCACGCTTCTCCAAGACGCTGGGTGAGTGGCCTTAGCTCCCTAAACTATTTCTCGTTACTTATGCTTTTCCTTTAAGACGATCGCTTTGTGCTCAAGGAAATGAACTCCAAGGACATGAGCATCTTTGAACCTTTTGCCCCCAAGTACTTTGAGTACATAGACCGATGCCAGCAGCAGCAGCTGCCCACCCTGCTGGCCAAGATCTTTGGCGTCTTCAAAGTTACCGTGAAGGCAAAGGAGTAGGTTTTCTTATTTAATTAATTATTTAATTATGAATAATCTATGTAAATTCAAATCTTAACCTACCTAGCTCTACAGTGGAACGTTCAGTGATGGTCATGGAGAATCTGTTCTATGGCTGCGAAATTGAGAAGAAATTCGATCTCAAAGGCTCCGAGCGAAATCGTTTGGTGGATCCCAGCAATCAGCAGGGCGAGATCGTACTCCTGGATGAAAATCTGGTGCAAAGTGAGTAGTTATTTGGGATGTATGTAGACAAGAAAGGTCTACTACTAACACGTATCCCGGTGGTGCATTCCGCTTGTTTTTCTTATGATCTTTAATCTTTAATCCTCTTTCCTAGTGTCCTGGTCAAAGCCCTTGTATGTGCTGTCGCATAGCAAAACCGTGCTGAGGGATGCCATTCAGCGGGACTCATCGTTTCTGGAGCGAAATGAGGTCATGGACTACTCGATGTTGGTGGGCTTGGAGAAGAAAAACAATTTGCTTGTTCTGGGTATTATAGGTAAGCTTTTCGAGATTCATAAAGTCCTGTGACTTGAGCCTTGTTCCTACTTCAGATTACATACGCACCTTCACTTTGGATAAACGCATGGAGTCCATCATCAAGGGTTCGGGCATTCTGGGCGGCAAGGGCAAAGATCCCACTGTGGTCAATCCCGAGCGCTACAAGCTGCGCTTCATCGACGCCATGGATCGCTACTTCCTCACCGTTCCCGATCGTTGGGAGGGTCTCTCCAAGGTTTGAGATCCCCCACAACACACAGACACTTTAGTTAGCATAGCTGTTTAACCAATAAAGTAGACGCCAACACCAACTTTCACTCAATATAAACCAATTGAAAGCAATTCGCAACAACACTCTGTCAGCCAGCATTTCCGACGCCGCTGGGGAATTGATTTGGCCTTGACCGGCATCCGCAGTCCGCAGCAAGCAGCAAGCAGCCTGCTGCCCCGGAAGCCACCCGCTGCCTATGACAATTGAAAGCCATGTACTTGTGCTCCGGCCGGAGGAGTTGCGTGCCAGGAAAGGAAATTATTATCATGATGGAGACCGCGGGCGTCGCGAAATGAAATCGTTAAGAGGCGAGTAAATCAGGCGAAATGGGCTCCAACCCAATAAGCACGGTTTCATTAGCGAGGCGTCAAAACGCCGCGAACTGGGTTAAGGAACTCAACTCAGGTCTGACAGCTGCAGCGGGTGGCCGAAATCCAGATCAAAACACCATTTCATATTCAAATCAAATGCAGCTGCTGGCAGGAGCGGGGGTAAGCGTAATGCCATTGCATGTAACAGCTTTTAGAGCCCCCAAAACGGAATCCTTTCATTACCGCCCAGGCTTTTGTTGTTATCCCCCCGCAATGACACCTCAAGTCAGTCGTCGTCGTGTCGTGGGAAAATGTCGGCGGAGCAGAAGCGCAATGGAGTTGGGGAGATGTTAGGTAAGGGAAATGGTGTGTGTGTGTGTGTCGGAAAGTTGGCGTGCGAAAAACTGGCTAACTTCTTGGCGGCGCACACACTGTGCTGCCTTCCACCTTTTCAGTTGGGATTTACGATCTGAGCGGTCAAGTTGTGGTGCGGCGAGCTGCGCTTGAATGGCGCCTTTCGAGGCCTGGAAATGGAACTGTGCCCTGGCTAGTGCCTAGTGATGGTCAGGCCCAGGCCAAGGGTGTGTGTGTGCGCCGCCGACCATGTGTGTGCCCGTCCCCACCCCCCAGAAGTGCAGACTCATTTAATGTTTAATTAAAGTGTGCAGAGACCCGAAAACAGGAAACCCAATAATGGCGATTGCCTACGACTGGAAAAGCAGCGATGGGTAAGGGCATATAGTGAATAATAGAAAAGGTTACCAATTTAGTTAAGGTTGCCAGCTTAAAAGCAGAAAGTTGTTGCCTAAAAATCGGTGGATATTATGAAGTAACCTTAAGTAACCTTAGTATTTCCCATTAGTTAATCCAGAGTAATTCAAACTAATCATGTTTTATTTTTCCTTTTCACTGAGAAGGTTTCCTTAAATCTAGTTAGGGCTTTGTAGAAAGATTTCGTGATTTAATAAAGAAAATATATATTCAAACTGACCCAATTTTCATGATATTCGAAAAAGAAACTCCCTTTTAAAAGAATAACATAAGAAGGGAGAACTCATATTTATAAACTTGAGTATAAACTCTGTCTTCATTTCCCCTTATCGTTAGAGAGGTCATTTCAACAAAATTCAATAAGAAGCTTTAAAAGAAACTGCTTTATTTTGGTGAAATATTTAATACTTGACCTAATTTTTGCGTTCTCTTAAAATCAAACTTCGTTGTAAAAGGAAGAAAGAGCTCAAAGTGCTGAGTTTTTCATTCATAAACTTAGCTAGAAAGACTGAGCAAAAACTGACCTAATTTCTTTGCAGTTTAAGCGGTCTTTATTTCCTTAATCCAGGAGAACCCATCCTTAAGTGTTATGTAGGAAATATAAGCCATAATTTTAATGTAACTTGGCTTATTCCTTATGCTTTTAAGGGTTTCACGTATTCAGTAAAATCTTGTTAAAATTATAGACACGAATGTACCCTTAACCTACCCTAAAATAATAATAGAATTTAAACCATTCAAATTGTTTAAATGTATATTATATTTCCGTACCGTAAACTCAGGATATCCTTTTCAAAATACTTATTAGAAATAATATTACTCCATTTTCTAACTAATAAAGACATAAAAGGCAAACATTTTTCATTAAAATAAATAATTTAGCATATCTAAAACTCAGTTTTAACTAAAGATAAACAATATAAGACGCCCTGCAATTTTGCCTTGTCTCATAGTATAAGCTTTAGAGTGAGTGCAGTTGAAGCTAATCGAATTCCCGGCTTGCGGTTGACCTTGTCAGGTTTTGTGGTTAACATAATGGTGCATTCTTGTTTATTGCATCACGTATACGCCCCGTGGCGTGACTGGGCCGTGTAACAGCAATTAAATCGTCATAAATCTGCAACTGTAATTATGTGAGTGTCCTGGTATAGCCCGGTGGCCCACTGGCCCGCTGATTAGCATATTTAAATGGGGCTGCGACGTTCCGCTGCCTTAAAAATAGCCAAAGGTCATTTGGCATTGTCAGGATTAGTCCGAGCTCCGCTCCACTCCTTTTACTTTCGTGGAGCTCCTTCCAAAATTGGGTCAGACTTGGCCAGGTCCACCCCTGCCTCTCTCTGTCTGTTTCCGTTTCTGATTCTCTGATTCAACCAGCGAATCACGCACACTCCTTGGCCAGGTTATTTCGTAGTATAAACCTTTGGCAGCCATCAATTATAACCGTTGGGTGTGCTCTGGCACAAGTTTTCCCACACGTGAGAACTCTAAATTCCGATGTGTGTTTGTTTGTCCAAGTACTAGTCCGCAGGTGAGCCGCTCAACAGGTGCTTGTGGTCACATTTAGCTTAGCCCGTACATGGGCCATAAAAGCAAAAAGGAGAAATGCAATTTGCATGCTCGCAGCAGGTTCGCCTTTGACGACGGGCAATCCTTCTGCATTTTTAATGGCCCGCTGGGAGTCCTACACGAGTCCTTGGCAATGCCTCAACAAAAAACTCATTTCCGGATATGGATATTGCCAAGGACCCCGAGTCGTTGTCAGGACTAACAAACATTGGATAAGGAGACGGAGACGAAGCCGGAGACACTGTGCGCTATTGATTGGCATCGATTTAAAAGGCGCCAGGTTTCACATATGAACAGGAGCAGCTGGGACGAGATTTAGTATTAAAAAAAAGTACAAATATGTTAAATAGTTAAGTGGTTTTATATTTTAAAAACACTTAAATCTTAAAAGTTAATAATTAAGACAGTTTTCGAAATAGGAATACACTTACAACATTTCCTAGGACCCATAATGTTTTAAAAAAGCTTTGGTATTTCGCAACTAATAATATTTCATAAATCGTAATGTTCAAATTAATTTATTACTGCATTTTCCTATCTTAAATCTAGCATTTCTTAATTATTTGTTAAGTTTTAACGGATATCTACAATCCTCTTGAAAACATTAAAATCAGGCGTGCTGTGACATCCCTGCAACGTTCCTGTATTTTCAAGCCCCTTTATAAAGTTTATGCCCCGAATTCAACCCTCTGACCGGCCCTGATTTCACCCGCCAGCTGCTCCCATGAAAGCCCAAAGACAATTTTCTAATTTGCAGCAATTTCATCCTTTTCTCATATTCATTAGTTTGTTTACCAATGTATGTGAGTGTGCCTAGCAACATTGCCATGGCACGCCATGGCTGGCAAATGGAGGTGGCTTTGGGAGTGGGAAGTGGGAAAAATGCCTTCACTGGCTCCCTCACAAGTCCAAGGCAGCCTGCAACTGCTTCGGGAAAAGGGGCCTTTGGTGCCCCCATTATATTAAGGAACCTACCTGTTATTTGGTCGTGGTGGCGACGACCACTAGCGCGATACCCATAACTTTTACGCTCAGTTTGCAGCCAAAGACTAGACGATTCGGTTGCTCTCCTAACCCAGCTCCTCCTTCTCCTTCTCCTCTTCAGATTTGATGCCGACTTCGGCTGGAATCGCTCCTTCTCCGAGCCGGATCTCACAGCCAACCAGAAGGGCCAGGGCGACCTCAGCCGGTTCGCCATCAAGCATCCGCACGAGTATATAGCCGTTGATGACCTCAAGTACTTCCGCCGCCGACAACCCGTCCAGCTGCACACGCGGAGCAACGTCTGTCTGTACAACAGCGAGGAGCCTGTGGTCAGCTTTGGATCCCTGAAGAGCGAGTATCGCAAGCACTTCCGTGGCCAAAGCCCACAGTCCCGTCCCAGATCCCTGCTGAGGCGAGCGACGTCGCTGCGTCTGGAGGGATTCATGCAGCTGCTGTCGGAGCACCAGGAGAAATACCACTGGTACACGCCCGAGGATCTGCAATTGTAAGTATACATAAGATTAATTATTTATTTATATAAAAAAATTGAGGTAAATTTAACGAGTGTAGGCCACTTAATTATTTGTTCACATTTTCGTGGCGTACTTTTGCATCTTTGCGATTGTTTTTGAAACTCCAGAGTTACCTCTGGAACGCCTGAATTATTATTAAATTATTTTCTTTCGAAAAATGTAATAATAATCATTATTTCTTCCACAGCTCCCGCAGCTTTCCTGTCCGCAATCCGGAGAACCTGCAGTTGGGCAACGGCGGCGGAGTAAGCGGAGAGGCAACCAGTGCCGCCGATGGCATGAAGAATTCCTCGTACCTCATGGCTCCCATGATAGATCCTAGCGCCAAGATTCTGCCGCGTGAGGTGTTCCTCGACGAGACAGAGGTGGCGGCCAGGAATCACCAACCCACCAGCAAGCTGGCCGCTGACAAGTTCCGTCGGGATGTGGCCGCCCAAGAGCAGCAGCGGTGCCACCTGCAGATGCGGGCCCAGGCCGTGGACCGCGAGCAGCAGGGCCAGCATCCAGAGCCGTCCGAGTACCGCCGCCAGTTCGTCCAGCAGTTCCCCGAGAAGGCGCACTCCATACCCCAGATGAGCAGCATCAAGATTCAGGGGGAGTTCGTGGCCGTGCCGGAGTACCGGGACAACTTTCGGATGTACGCCAACTACTCGAAGAGTGCTCCGATTAAGAAGAACGACAACCTGCGTGTGTCCGGCTCCGAGGGCGCCTGTGAGCCCAGTCCCGAGGTGCCGGAGTATCGCGACAAATTCATCGACCCACCCAAGCACGTGGCCAAAGAGAAGTCCCTCAAGACGGACGATCACCTGCGTCCGCGCGGGGAGTTCACCAAAGAGATTCCCGAGTACCACGAGAGCTTCCGAGACCCGCACATCACCGAGATGCCGGAGCGCGGCAAAGCCCGAGAGCCCTTCCTCCGGCTGCGCGGCAAGATCGAATTTAATCCGGAGTATCGCAATAACTATCAGGACTTTCCGCGCTCCCGTCCCGTCGTCCAAAAGCCGACCTCCTGCTTCCGGCTGCCCACCTCAGGCGTGAATGACGCCCCCTCCGTCCAGCACCATTATCATCAGGCGGATCAGGACCTGGAGACTCCCGTCTTGGTAACCGTTCCCCCCTCGGAGGTCACAGCCACTCCGGAATACCGCCGGGCTCAGTACAACTATCAGCTGAGGGAGCGTCCACGGGAATTGGATGGAGCTCCGCCTGGGATGCCCGGAAATCTGCGCAAGAGCTCTGATTCCTCATTGGAGGCGCGACAGCCTCAGGTGCCGCACAAGCGGAGAACCTCGCGTCAGCGTGGGCAGGTCAAGGAGCCAGTGCAGCCGGCGGCGGCCGCCCACTTCGAGGCGGTGGGCGGTAACGCGGCCAAGAAGCCAGCCAGATATGGCCGGCGAGCCTCCGTCCTGCAGAATGCATCCAATTGCCGTGATAACTCGTCGATTATCGAGGGGAATCCCAAGTATGCCGTGGGCTGTCGCCGGACAAAGCAACCGCAGCAGCAGCAGCCGGCAGGAGCCTTCGTGGTGCTCGACGAGCCATGCAAGCCTTCCAACTGGATGAAGAAGACCTGGTACGACTCCTAGGTCCAAGGCATCTACACCTCCAAACCGTAGTATTCTGTTTTAAATGTGTCTATTATAAACGTAAATAAATGCAACAACTAAAATGATTAGAGCTTTGAATAAGTTCTTAATTATTATTAATATTTCTGAACCTCTTCAGACAACGCCCTTTTGTTGACTTTAAAGATTAAACTTGGTAAATGAGTTTCAGATAAACTAGAATATCCTGGCAGAGTTCATTTTAAGTTAGTTTAAACTTCCATTAATCTTTGATCAACTCCTATAAATTGAAATGGAAATACTACTAGCTAGCATGCTTCACTATATTTTAATCACTGACTCTCTCATTCATACCGCGCAAACGTAAACAAATCGCGGGCCTTCTCACCTCAAAAATGTGTGTTTGGCTCACTTTTATCTAATCTCGAGCATTGATAATGGTGCCCAAGAGAGGCGGTTACTCATAGCAATTCAGTTTTACGCCGGATTTCGCAAGCTGCAGATGTAAAAACGGAGTTTCTTTCTCCTTTAAAATCAAGGGAGTTCCCCCACAACAAGTGGCATCATCACAGACATGGAGGAGCAGGTGCCGCACGCTGCCAGTCCTCCACCACACATACTCGGCTACGCCATTAGGAGCAGGACACGGATATGGGTCTCTTACATAGTGCCCGCCTGTCTGGGTCTCCTAGTTTACATAGTCCAAACAGCCTCGGACTTGGCGTTGAGCTACCAACACTTTCACGAGAAGGAACCGGCTTTTGGAGCGGGCACTTTGGTCCTGGTGATCCTTCCCCCACTGATCACCTTCCTACTGGTGGCGGCTTCTAGGGAGCAGCGCGCTTGCGCCTGCTCGGATAGGAATAGGTGCACTGCCCTTGCCCTTGGACTGGCTAAGCTCCTGCTGTTCCCCTTCTTCGTGGTGTTCAGGTGAGTCGCTGCAATGTGGGTCACTGTCAGGTCTGATAGCTCTCACCGATAAGGTTTTGTACGCGCCTGTTCTGGGCCATCGAGGGACTCTTTCACGACGACGACGATGTGGAGCGAATGAAGTGTTTGACCAAGGCGCAACAAACCTCCAATATCGAGCTATATCTGTTTATTCAGGCCTACGCCCAGGCTGCTCCTCAGATCATTCTGCAGCTCTACCACATGCTTGCTCAGGATTTGTTCCGGAATTATGAGACGTGTAAGTTGCTCATTTTTTCAATTAATAAATCTAATAATTCATCTTCTAGCTGCTGTCCAGGCTCTGTCCCTGGTATTCTCCGCCATTGACTTGGCAGCCGTGACCACCAGCTATCATCGCATAGAGAGCCAGCGAAGAGTGGGTCGACATTACCCCTGGGCCACGCCCCAGCAGGTGGAGACCCATCGCTGTCAGTTGGAGCAGAATGAACGCCTTTGCTGCGAGGCTGCGCGAAGGAAACGTGAGTCCGAGCGCACTATCACCAGTTTCCCGGAATCTGACAAGATCATGGAGAACTTTCGTTCGCGGGCGTCTCTGTTTGGTCCGAGCGAAGCCACCCACGAGATGCACTTTCAGGGAGAGGACGAGGTGGATAACGATGCCTTGCAGCAGACGGAAACGCGGGCCCTATTACATTCCAGTCCCCCAGGTAATGCCACTGATGAGGAAAAGATGCAGGGAACAAGACCCAAGCTTAAAGTGCGATACGAGGACCTGGGTGATGTGAATACCATCGAGGTTCTGGACAGCATTCCCGAGACACCGGCACCACCGCCACCCCCAAAAACTGCGCCGCCTGAGTTACCCGTGCTGCAACCCACCGAAGATGATCCCCCAACTCCCGACCTGCGAAGAACCATGTCGGATAAGGACACCATGAAGAGCCGACGGGTAACCAGGCCTCTCTCCCAATTGGAAACCTTCAAGGACATGCTTCTGGTCAACGCTCAGCTCTACATCAAGCAAAATGTCCCACATCCGCCGAAACTTCTCTTGGGCAAAGTGGCCGACGATGCAGCGGATGATCAGACCATCCTGATTCCACAGACACCGAAAGCACCATCTCCCCTGACGCCCAAAGATGTGGTCGACTTTTACTTTCCGCGGCCCACAAAGATAGTGAATGGCATCCAGCAGGATGACTTTGCTGGCAAAACGGTGGCCTTCTTCGGGTGGGTCGCCTTTATCACGATGCGGATGCTGGCGCTGTCCACTTTTTGCGTCTTTTATCCGCGCGCCTTCTTCATCCTGGTCGGCGTTCACTATGGCCTAATGCTCTTCTGTCTAGTATTGGAGACCCGTTGTCGGGGCAGCTGGAGCCGCACCCTCTTCCTCCTGCTCCTGGCCTACATATATATCTTCGTGCTGATGGAGTTCCGAGTGAGCTTCAAGAGCATACGCCTCTGGTACGGCGGCTACTTGGTCTTAACCATGGTGGAGAACATCACTGTTTCCAGCATTTGGTTCGTAAACGAGGAGTGGGAGTCCTGGTGGATCGGCTTTATCTGGGAGTGGATCGTGTATAGCGGTGTCCTCTTCCTGGCCACCCTCATAGTCTATTACTGGTTACTGAAGCCGAAAGAGGTCGCTCTCATAGTGGAAGAAGACGAGGCGCCGGCAGCTCCAGATCCAGGGACGAATCAAGAGCAGGCTGTTGCCTAGCAATGACTTAGTTTGTTTGGTCGAAAGAGTCACCTGGTTGTAGCTTGTAAGCTGTCAGTCTTGTTGCTGGCACACGAATAAATTATTTATCCTAGTATTAGCACCGAAACATAACTATTAATAATGGTGGATCGTGGCAATAACTTTGTGCTCCCAGTGGGGCCGTGCTCAACGGAAGCCACCGAGACGCAGACCAGCTTTGGTCCTCCCAAAATCAAGAAAGTTCTGCGTAAGTACTTTACCAATTCCAGCATTATTATATGTAGCTTCATGGATATTCCAGCCACCAGGGCCAATCGGATGGAGCAGTTCCTATGGCAGGAAATGTTCGCCGAGTACAATCGCCAGGCATCGGCTCCGGTGGAACCCACCGAAGACCGCACGGAGTACTACGACCAGTACTGCAAGGATGTGGCACCTAGGGACGAAGAGGCCGAGGAGGTCCTGATCCAAAAATATCCGCTATATTGCACTACGGCTGTTACCCTGTGGAATCATGATGGGGATGCCACCAAGACGTTCAAGAGGAACTATTCGATAACCCGCCCCATTAATGAGTGTACTGAGAAATTCGCCCAATAGATAGTTTTACCAATTATTGGGGAGTTCAAAAAACAAATCTCTCTAATCGTATTTTAAATATTAGTATCATCAAATTCACCAACTTTCATTAAAATATTAAATTAATTTAATTTCATAAAGTAAGTATTATTTTATCAAATATATATAAAATAGTTCTATAAGCCCACATCCAAATTTCCAATAATTAATTGAAACATTTAAACTGGCTAAAAGGCGGTCAGTTCAATATCGATAAGAACAATCGATAGTCGCGACATCTGGCAACGCCGGTTAATAAGCGCGATTTTATTTGCTCAGTATGGCAGCGCCAACTACTCGACGGAGTCACGAGGCTTTTTAGAGACTTCCCCAACGCTAAGAAAAGCTTATCATGGTTAGGGCAGAGTGCGAGCTTGCAAAGAATCTATAAATGGGCGCAACGTTTTTTGTCGAGCTTGGAAGACGGAGGGAAGCCGATAAACCGGCAACAAGCTTTTTGACTGGTCTGGCAGCACTGTCGATACCGGCTTCTTCTTGCTTTTCTTCAAAAGAACCTTGCTCAGATTTTGGTACACTTTTCGCCAAGAACGCGTCCACACTACCTGCCGTAAACTGTTGGGCACCTGAACCTTTATTTTGGATAAGCGTGCAGAGCTGGAAAGGATAACAAAAAGCGCTGAAAGTTGGACCGGTCGGGTGTGACGGGCCTTTTAAGCGAGGCGTTTTGGCTTTATGAGCAGAAAAGGCGACGGGCACACTACACTCTCCAAGCTACACCGGCCCTATATGTGACGTGTCTGAAAAATTTCCTAATAGAGAATAAGCGGCGTGTGGAAGCGCGATCACCAGAATAGGAAAATGTTAAAGCTAGGTGCGTAGTTTAGGCAGCCTTTCGACCCGTAACAATGGCCACAACGCTGTCTGCAGCGAAACGCCGGCTGCACGGTGGTCGGCGTCTCTTTCAGATTTTCTTGGTTAGCAGCGGTTTGCCGGTGACTTACTAACTCACTTTGTTCTGTTTTCCTCTCCCAGGTCTGACGCTCCTCTGCGTGCTGGTCGCCTGCGGGCCGACGTGGAGCGCCCGTACCGTGGACAGCCACCTGGGACCCAAGGATCTCACCCGCCTGCAGAAGGTGTTCGTCGATGGCTACGGTTCCAACGACCTGCAGTCGATATTCTTTTCCAGCCTTAACATCCAGCTGACCGATGCCACTCAGAAGGAGCCGCTGTGCAAGAAGATAGCCTCGCTGCACGCCGAGTCCAAGCTAAACGTAAGTCTTTCGAAGACACGCCCATTTGTACACGTTTTGATTCAATTTTCTTGCAGAGCTTCGAGAAGGACTACTACTTCATTGGTGCTAGCAAGAACCTGGGCTGTTCGGCCAAGCTGGACGAGGCGCTGCTCTCCAAAGTGTACGCCTCCCTCAACTCCGATCTGGGCAGCAGTCAGGAGATCTTCTACCGCGTGGTCACCCACAATATCCTTGGCGTGGCAATCAATGAAGCTACGCAGACAAAGGTGGTGAAGCGCCTGCAGGAGCTGCTCAAGAAGGATGACACGCTCACCGGCCTAGGCTACGCCTTCAACGTGGCCACCCTGCTGGGCAGCAGTGCCTCCTTCATAGCCAATCGCGTCGAGGACGCCATCGTGCAGGCAGATGAGGTCGACGGCAAGCTGCTGCAGTTCGAGGGCGGTCTCAGCATCACTTCCCTGATCATCAATGGTGCCTTCGGCGTGGCCAAGAGCTTCAACAAGCCATCGCCAGTGACTGCCGAGCAGGCTGTGAAGTTTGCCAACTACTTCCTGAGCCGGCGATCCGTCCAAACCGCCAAGGGTGCTCATGTGCTGATCGAGGCGCTGAAGACCATCAGTGGAGCCGAGAAGATTGCGCCTGTGTGTGTGCAGCTCATCGGCAACGGCCAGCTGGAGGCGCAGTCTCCCACACTGAACGTGGCTGTGGTCGATCTGCTGGGCAAGCCATTGTCGCCGGCACCCAAGGCCATCACTGCCAAGGTGATCCACAAGAAGGACAACTCCGTACTGGCCGAGAAGGTGTCGGTGGCTTCGAAATCATCCGACAAGACCACCTACGTGGCCGATCTGGCCAGCTTGAAGCCGGCTCGTGGAACCTACCAAGCGGAACTCAGTGCCGACGGCGTGTACACACAGACCCTGCAGTTCAAGGTGCTCGGACGCGTCAAAGTTCAGTCCCTGGAGCTGGGCATTGCCGAGTCTGATGCCAGCGCCGCCACCCGCAAGCAGAGCGTCACATATCCCGGCAAGCTGCAGGAGGTCCTCACCGCCGACAGCACTCAGAAGCTGCTGCTGAAGGCTGTGCTCGTCGAGGAGTCCAACGGCAAGTCCCTTGCTGTCCACCAGGCCTTCGTTCGTCTGCACAACAAGAAAACGGACAAGGAGATAATCTTCGTGGCCGAGCAGGACAGCAGCAAGGCGTACAAGTTCGACATGGATGTGGGGAACAATGGCAAGAACTTCAACTACCAGAGCGGCACCTACAGCATCTACCTGACCGTGGGCGATGCCTCTCTCTCCAACTCCTTTGAGTGGCTAGTGGCCGAGGTGCAGCTGAAATTCAACGAGGATAAGGGTAAGTTTGATATTTCAAACCAAAAAAAAAACGGACTGTAAACATTAAATCCTTTGCAGAAGTCAAGCCGAAGACCAGTTTGGGTCCCCTGCCCGAGATTGTACATCAGTTCCGTGTACCCGACAATCGGCCGCCTCGCATTGTGTCGGACATCTTCACCGGACTGTGCATCACCCCGCTGGTGCTGCTCTTCGTGTTCTGGGGCAAGTTGGGTATCAATGTATCCAACCTGACGCTGGCGCCCAGCACGCTCGGCTTCCATGCGGGCTTCGGTGGCATTCTGGTGCTGTTCTTCGTTTTCTGGCTGCAACTGGATATGTTCCAGACGCTGCGCCTTCTGATCCCCATTGCAGTGTTCACATTCCTGGCTGGCAACCGATTGCTGAGGCGTCTCTACGCCCAGCGCACCTCAAAGGGCAGTGCGTCGTCGTAGGTCCTTCTAGAAAGTCCATAACAGAGTTACTTTCCATCAAAGAACTCCCTGAGAAACCCAACTTTAATAAAGCGATTTAGTTAAGTCCAATAATACACACAACTAAGCTTTGAGTTTCGATTGAAAATCTGTTTATTTAAAGCCAACTAAAGTCAACTCTTTTTCGTTTGTCTCTTAGACACTTATATTGCTAAGCAAAACAGTTGCAAAAATACGACAACAATACAAACATACAGGTTATATTTACAATTTACAAGTAGTGAGGAAAATTCAGCTGGCATTATCTACAAGTGAGCCTTCATGAAGGGCTTCAAGTACTTATGGAACGATCCGTTCACCGGTTCCTTGTTCAGCGGGTTCTTCTTGGTCGACTCGAAGATGTGCTCGTACACGTTGCCATCGTAGGCCCCCAAGGCTGAGTCCAAGACGCGATCGTGCAGATCGAAGCTATCCACCAGGGTGACGGCATTCGGACGCAATCGTTTCAGGCAGCTCTCCAGGCGGACCTCCAGCTTGGTGACATCTTGATCGGTGAGATCAATGAACTGTAAAGCCAGAAGGAGGTTGAAATGAGAAGGTTTGAATATAATAAAGCTGAGAAAACCCACCCTTAGGAAATCCCCAATGCGGCTGAGGCAGGCCTCCACCAGGTACAGCTCCAGCACCACCTTCAGGACATCGGCCAAAGCGGGCGAGACCTGTCGCGACACCTCCAGCAGTTCCGTATAGGCAGTCTGGGCCAGAAAGGCGCGTCCATGAAGCTGAAAATTAATGGTAAATATAATAAGTAAACGCATCGAATCTGTTCAAAAGTACGCGGTTTAAATTGGCTTGCGTTCGTTACCTATACTTTCTATTATTACTAAGACCTTAAACACACAAGCACGTGCTTGGTGTCGTAATTGAATGCACTGACCGTAGTGCATCAACGTACAAGTAATAAAACATTCGTTAGGACAGTCTTGGCAAAAGCTCAGACATATTTACAAACTTAATGACCTCTCTAAAGCGATGTAATTAACATTATATATATATAGACTCACATCTGCCGCTGCTGTCAAGAAGGTTCCACAGAGATTGGCTGCCACCTCTGTCCCGTGTCCCTGCTTGCGACGCAGCTCAATCTGCTCATAGGCAATGCGGGTTTTGCTAACAAAACAAATGAAATTAAAAAAGTCATTCAAAACATAATTCCAGACTTTACTTACTTAGCTGCCACGAACTGGAATGCCTTCACGATCGACTCCAAGGAGCCGTCAAAGTTAACAAACTTCTGCTGGCTCAGTGCGTCGTTGATGTAGGCCACCGTTGGCACCAGCTTCTCTCCGTTCAGAGCCTGGCCATAGACCTTGACCAGATAACGAGCGGTCTGCAGCAGCATCACCGTGTTCTCGCCCTCGTAAGTGCACACGGCCGTGGTCATGCCGTAGATTGTGGGAAAGTTGGAGCAGTCCATGAAGCCGTGACCACCGCAGGACAAACGACAGGTTTCCACTCCGGCGGCGGCGTCTGCACTGCAGATGGCCTTCAGGCAGCAGGACAGGGCGTGCATCTCGGGCAAGCGGTCCAGATTGCCCTGCTCGATCTCCCCGGAAATCACATTGTACATGTTCCAGATGCCATCGCCCGTTGTCTTGAACACAATGGCCTTGGCTATCTGGGGAAACAGCTTGAGCTGCTGTGTGGTGTGCTCCATAATCTGAGGCTCTGGCTGATTGGGATCAATGGGACTCTGGCGGCGAACAGCGGAATACCTGGTGGCAATGGTGGATGCCTTGGCCAGGCTCTGGGCGGTATCACGGATGAGGGCGCAGCGCACAAACATCTACAGGGAAGGAGTTATGGTTAAAGGAATCTTCTATAAGTTCACAAAGGATACCATACCATAGTTCCATAGGTGAGGACGCTGTTCTTGGGCGCCACATAGGTACCATCGGGCAGGACCTGCTGGTTCTTCATCAGCATATTGTTCAACGGCACCCGCACATTCTTCAGACCCAGGTAGCCATTGTTCACGCCCTTCATGCCCAGCTTGGTGCCGATGTCACCAATATCGATGCCAGGCATGGGGTTGTGGGTGTCCGAATCCCTCAGCTGGACAATGAAGGGAGCCAGGCCACGGTGCTCGCCCTTGGTGTAGAGCTGAGCCACCACCACCGCATGGTTCGCCGTGTGACCCACTGGAAATATTGGCAAGTTTATTAATTAATGGATTAAATATATAATACAAGGATAACTCACATCCTCCTGGCCACCACTTGTAGGCACTGAGAGATGGTGTGTTGATCACAAACTCCTGGGTTTTGGGGTCATAGTCAGCCCGGGTTTCCAGGCCGCGCAAGAAGGTTCCATGTCCCAGCTCTGTCTGAGCATAGGTTCCAATAATCTCACAGTCCCAGGCCTTGCTCAGCCACTCCACCTGCTGGTCCATCGTTCCCTGGCCCATAATGGTGGGCACAAACATCACGTAGTGTAGGGACAGGGGATTGCCCTCCTTCAAGATGGCTGCACCCAGGGAGCCACCAAGCAAGGCACTGCCAATGGAGTACAGATTAGTTTGGAGGATCTTAACATAGTTTATATGGGATTCCTTACTTGTAGGTGTCCACACCATCCTCGCCATCAGCCCTCAGCTTGCGGATCTTTTCGCCAATGATGCAGGCTTTGCGTAGACTATGCTCATAGAGTTCCTTGTGGGACAAGTAGGAGATGGGCAGGTCATCTTGCAGGGCAGGATCCTCCAGAAACATTTTCTCTGTTTAACAAAAGGATAGTTTGCAGGTTAAAAGGATTTATGGTACCAGAATGTGTTATAAAAGTTAATCACTCTCGAATTTCGCTGCGTAATCATGAGTGGTCACTATGTCCACGCTAATTCAACCTGGGTGTTACCGGGCATTGTCCATTTATGATGCCCTGTTCCACCGGTCAAATCTGCCAGATAAACCTATCAGCTAAACCAATTTCAAGTGGAGTGCCACTGGAAATAGATTGAGGCGGACCTGCGGCAAACATACCAAAGTGCACGTCAACCCGAATCGGTTAAGATTCGCGCGAAGTTCAAAGATTAATCGCTCCTAGCCGTGTGGCTAATAGGTGCAGATTAACTTGTCGCAGTTTGTTTATGTGGAATACATAATTAATGAACTCTAGGGGGGACTGGACTGCGACTGGCACTAATGAATGAATGGACAAAGAAGAGCCGTATCAAAACAAAGAAGTCAATATTGGAAGCGTATAATGGGCGTATCGGAAGTGAGACTTGTAAGTTGTAGATCGGGAGAGACCACCAAAGAGAGGCTCTCTAATTTATTAGAGCGTCTATGCACTTGAAGAATTGTAAATGTGATTTTTAAAAGGGACACATTTTTAAGAAGAAAATTACCGAGTAATCTCTCTATTTATACCTTGCAAGACGCTACAAATTAAAAAAGGTAATTTGACACTGAATATTTAGAATTTTTATTATGAAATATTACTTAACACTGTAGCACAACGCTGTAAACGATTAAACAAATACTTGTAAAACCCTGATCTCATGGACAAGGAATATATTTTAAGTTCTAAGGGAAATTTAACAAATAGAAATATAAATGGAACTTGGACCTGTACAAATTGATTTTTATGAGCAATGCTATGCCTTGAGTTGACTATGACAGATCTTCTGTCGCCTCTCTTATCTAGTTTCTACTCCCATCTATGCATAAGAAACGGTCTCAGTTTTCTTGTAATTTCCACCTAATAGACCTGTACATAAGACCAGCTCGACTGCCAAGTCATGCTTCTGGCACAATTTTTAATTTCTTGCACTGGCGATTGTGAAACGCCAAGCCAAGCTCAACAGATAAAGCTTTGAGCGACCGGTTAATGACATCCCAGAAGAGCTTCGTTTGGCCTGCACTATTCCAAGTGGTTCGTTGGCTTACCCAGAGTCTTCTTCTCCTTGAATCTGTCCTCGCCGCCCGCCCATAGCACGGAGAACTCGTGCGGATTGAAGGTGGCCGTGTTGCGTTCCTTCTGCAGGTCGGGATTAACTTCTTTGGCTGGCATTTTGCACGTAGTAAACTGGTTTAAACAACAATCCAAGGCGTCCGTCTCGGGTGAGTATCGCGCACTGACTGATTGCTGCGGAGATGGCAATTCCCCGCTTACAGTGGCACAGTGGCGATTATCGAGTGCTCGAAACAGTGGGGACAGTAGTGGCCAATCCAGTCCAGATTAAGTGTAGAGTAGGTTCTGCTGATCTGATCCCTGCCAAATCGGAATCTAATCGCGCTTGCCAGCCCTCGTGAACGTGAACTTTAACCGCCCGCATACACATGTAATGGGCTCACTCTTTGTGTGTATTTAATCGCTTGCTGAAACAATTATTATTCACTTGCGCTTTGTTGTTGGACTTCATTTGTTACTAAATACACAAAATAAATACACTTTAACTGGAGGCGACATCGATCTTTCGAGGGATTTGTCATGCACTGCATTGAAATCCCTTCCTTGTTGGTCTTTTTGTGGAAAATACTTATTTAAAATGTAGAATATTTAGACCCACCGCCTTATTTGTTAATTTTAAGAACTTTAAATTAGTTTAGACATATAATTCAATCGTTTTCCTTTAAGGAAGGGCATTTTTAAGTCGCTTTGGTATGGTATTTATTTTTGTTGTTAGCAGGTCTTTGTGTGGTTTGGCAATCAGCTGTTCCCCAGAGTTGTCGCGTATACCAAAGGCATCCAGGGCTGCAAGCTCAGTATTATGCCGCCAGTTGAAATGAAAATCAAAGTGAACGTTCAATTACAAAACACACATTTATTTGCTAATAAACGGATAGATCATGAGGTAACACCAATCTTTGGCCTTATAGCGATAAGTACAAGTTGCACATACATATATCTAAATAGATCACGTTTTAATACAATTACTAGGAGGTAACACAACATTTACGATTAATAAATGCGACGGCGTCGTTATAGACCGTGAGCATGGCTGGTGGCTATTGCTATGCCGCGCTGATGCTGCCCCACTGTCTCATAGGAACAGCTGGGCGTGGGCTCCATTTGAAGCATATCCGCCGGATACCAGTGACCATGGGACTCCGGAAGCTGGTGGTAACTGAGATCCGCTTGGACGTGAGTTTCACTCCGTGTGGTTTTTGGATAGGCCTGTATGGGATGATGCAGCGACTGCCAGTCCATGCGGCCGGAGGAGGAGGTAGCCAGGCTGCGACTGCTCTGATGGAACTCAAAAGGCCAGCTCTGCAATATCAGAAGAGAGAATGTGAGAATGTGATGTGTGTGGATGATGCTTTCATAAATCATGCCAGCGGAGGAAACCGCACGGTGCTATAAATGGAATAATATGACGACAACCCGTCCGTCCCACAGCGCCATTGTTTGTTTACGCAACTTTGATTGTTTTTAGTGCCCCTCTCTCTGTCCCGTTTCTTGTTCCCTGAACCTACAATAACAGCCTCATTAACGGATCTATAAAAACATAAACAGCCAAACACTTGCGGACAAGAGACACTCATGTGGACTCGGAGGAATGGGATCTAGGGCTGCTAGGGATAGCGAGCAAATAGCGAACAAATGGGTTCTTCCCACCAGAACAGATCATGTCGGGGCGCGTGCTAGGATGGGATAAGATGCAGTCGGGAGGGTCGGTAGTGGGACTCTCCCAGCCAATCCCATCCCCTTCCATTCAATCTGATCCGATTTGCCGCCATATGGGCACAAGACGGAACCGTATTTGCTGAAAATTTTCACGCATTCGACGGCGGGTAAACAATCGCTTCTATTTGGATAAGTTCTACGCCAAGAATCTTGTGTAAACTCTTCGGATTGGAATGAATAAATACGTTTAGACGAGGAAAAAATTTAATTACAATTATCAGAAGTGAAAAAAACTAACCAGGGTGAGGGTGAGGGCGAGGCGACACTTTCCCCGGGATGTCATTCACTTTGTCGCATCAAAGTCGAGCCAGTGAGCATCTTTAAAAATAAAAGCAAAGACTAACCAGTGGCCCGTCTCCGTCCCCATCCCGATCTGCAGGTCGCCTGTCCTAGCTCCATGGGCCTGTCACTCATATTTAATATTTTTGAAATTCACAAAAGTATCCGATTACAGGAAAGCCAAGGCAGTCTGAAATCACAAAATGTGATTTCAAGCGGTCGCTAGTGGGGGGCCCGATCTTCGTCTAGGTATGGCAATGGAGTCCACCTCCATCTCAGGAAGGTGGAAATACTTGTCGCCGCAGCGGAATCAGCCGAGCAGATGTTGCACCATAAATATTTGTGGATATTGGATATTCGGTAACTAATTTTTAGATTCCAAGGAACATTGAGAGAAGTTGAGTAAGATTTGGTAACTAATTAAAATAGAATTTAAGATTTAAGAAACTAATTCAAAGACTTCAAGATGTACTAAGGAACTGATAAAGATTTTCTAGCTAATTTAAAAGAAATCAAAGATTTATGAAACTGATTTGGAGACTCGAGAATATTTAAAGGAATCTAATAAATATTTAATCATAGATTAAAATCAAATTTAAGATATAGATAACTAATTATTCAAGTAGAAGGAATATCTGTAAACTAAGAATTAAAATCGTATTAAATTTTAGCCTGGATTTTTGTGGGCTTCACGTTCATTGCTATTAGTAAAAGTCCATAATTTATGGAACATAAACTGTTATATTTAATTGCAATACCCGACGGGTAATATAATTTTTAAATACTAGCCTTAAAGCCTACAAATTAGAACAAAAATAACACGATTTCTATATAGATATTTGAAGATTCACACAGAATTATAACCAACGACTAATCCTAGTCTCAACCGTGTTATCATATTACTCATAATTAAAACTAGTGAAGGTTTAAAGCTGGAATTATTCTTCTAATAAAATACAAATTGTATCAAAAGTTGTGCATAATTAATCTTTTAACCTTTTCAAATCTCAAATAATAATATAAATATTATTATAATATAGGGAAATTTAATTAGGTATCTCAACCTGTTTCGATTTGACTGAAAACCCAAAAGATTGTGATTAACTTGGGCATATCACTGTTGGGTATCCCCCGACGACGACACCCGTCAGCCGGCTGACGCAACCCACCTGGAGTGGCCGGTCGGCTCATTAATGCGCCTCCTCCAATGCCTAACCTAACCCGCGGATGCAATGCCTCGTTAAGTGGTGCCAGTGACATCACTTATTGGGGACACGGATCGCAATCGCAATGACACTTACCATGCCGTGGCCGTTGCCGTGGAAGTGGAAATTGCCTCCTCCAGAGGCCGTCTCTCCTGCCATGTGACTCGTGTCCAGGCCATCGGAGCTGGCGGTGCTCGAGTGGCTGTGGTTCAGGCTGTGACTGTGCCCGTGACTCTGGTTGTGGTTCTGTGCATGGCTGTGGTGGGAGTGGTGGCTGCCACTGGTGCCGGTTTCCACTGCCGTAATTAGCTGCTTAATGTACAGCGTGGCCAGACGCAACGTGTCCAATTTGGAGAGCTTCGTGTCCGGCGGAATGTTGGGCAGCTTGGTCTTCAGTCGTCCGTAGGCGCTGGAGAGAACACGCATCCGCATGCGCTCCCGGGCATTGGCCGCATTTCGTTGCACCGGCGGCTGGGAGCCTGCAACATAATTTGAAATCATTTAATTTGAAGTAAAAATGTCCACAAAGTTCTTTGTCTTTGTTTACTTTTCAATTTTCAATTGAACAAGCAGCGTTGTTAATCGATCTTCGCATACAAGAACTTCAAAAACTTCGATATTATTCCGATTCGTTTCACATTTAAGTCTGTTTCAAAACTATCATTTTTTAAACTCTTTATTCACTTTTTAAATAAGAATATAAAATTTTATAAAGGCTTAAAACCAGATTATAATTTATTATAAATTTGAAATGATATATTCTTTATTAAAGGAATACTTCAAATTATCTTAAAACTTACTATGTGAACTGGCATCCTCATCGAAGTCATCATCGTAGAGATCCAAGGGACTGGATGCGCGCTTCTTGCGGGGCATTTTCACACAATATTTTATAGAACTATCACTTGTATTATTCTTGATATATTTTGAATTTGAATATTTGTTAGATATTTAATTTCAATCACCGAATTTTCAAAATCAAAAACAACGCGATCTATTTAGTAACCAAACGAAGACGTCCGTTCCGCGTCGCATATAGAGCACATCTGTCAAGGCTAGTCCGGAGAGGCCTCCTTTTTGAGCATTCAGCTCCTCGGCGCTCCGCTCTCCAGATTCCGTCTATTTCTGGCACCTCCGGTGGGCGTTCCCTCCTCCGCCGGCCATCGCAATTGGCGGAGGAAGCCAACACATGGTGCGATCTGTGGTCTCTTTCTCGGATGCTTGGCTGCCTCTTCGGGCTTCGGTCTGCCACCACATTGGCCCAGTTTGCTTTACAAAATGAATCGCTGATCGGTGTGTTGTTTATCCCGTGCCGCGGACTATTTTCGAGCTGTGTCACAAGGATGTGAGAGCGGCGAGTGCGAAGCGTGCCAAGCCTCCGGTTCCAGATGGCACCACCTGGTTTTGCGGGTCGTCTCGCAGTGCATTTAGGGATAAGCATTTAATGGCAGACAACGGGAGTGATCTTAATCCTGAGGTGGAAGTGCATATCCTGTTCTGGAGGTTGGAAAATGTCATTCAAATTGGGATGTGGAGGTTGATTTTGAAGATTCTGGGAGTCTTTAGTCGTGTTCTTTTTATACTTGTAAGATATAGGTTCAGAAAATAATATTAAAGATATAAGAAATTGATTTGTGAATATGAAAAGGAGGAATTTAAATCTTTGTAGTTATGCAGACACATTCCCAATTTTTCAAACACGTAAGTCCCCTTATTCACCATTTAAAATGCAAAACTTGAAATCTCTTAGATGAATTCAAAACAACTTCTATATATAAATCCAAATTATTCCAATTAAATTGTTTTTTGACCTAAGAGGACAATCTGAACTAATTTTACAGCTTGGCAGGCACACCTCCCCCCGATAAGAGAGAGCTTCAGCCCCAGCTCAGCCTTGATTAGGGCCACAGACCAACGCAGAGACGTCATTAGGTTTATCAGGATGCTGACCTTGGGTTCATCAGACTCATTCAGCGAGAGATTAACGCAGGCAGATCGTTTAATGGATTTACAAAATTCAGTTCAAAATCTTGAGTCGTGGCGCGCGGCAGCAACTTGAAATGTGGCGCCAACGCATCCTGCAGCAGGCCTCCCGCCGGGGGATGAGCAAGCAAACCAGAGAAGGAGGAGCAGCACGAAAAGAGCCCAGTGGAAATCTGCCTTCATCGGCGGATGTAGTGGTGATTGGCGGCGGGTCCGCCGGCTGCCACACTTTGTATCACCTGGCACGACGCGGTGTCAAGGCCGTGCTCCTGGAGCGTGCCAAACTCACGGCTGGCACCACCTGGCACACCGCCGGTCTGCTATGGCGCCTTCGTCCCAACGATGTGGACATCCAGCTGCTGGCCAATTCGCGTCGGATGCTGCAGCAACTGGAGAAGGAAACGGGTCTAGATCCGGGTTGGATACAAAATGGTGGCATCTTCATTGCCCACAACGAAACGCGACTGGATGAGTACCGGAGGCTGGCCACGGTTGGTTCTGCTCTGGGCATTGAGAATCAGGTGCTGAGTAGCGAGGAGACACAAAAGCTGTTTCCCCTTCTCGATCCCTCGGCTTTTGTGGGAGCTCTGTACTCGCCGGGCGATGGTGTCATGGATCCAGCGATGCTCTGTGCGACTCTCAAGAAGGCAGCCACCAATCTGGGCGCTCAGGTGATCGAAAACTGTGGAGTAGACGACCTGCTCCTGGAACAGACCTCCAGAGGTAAGAAGGTAGTGGGTGTGGCCACCTCTTTTGGAGATATCAAATCGGAGAAGGTGGTGAATGCCACAGGAGTGTGGGGACGCGATCTGGTGGCCAAGCACGGCTCCCACTTACCGCTGGTGCCCATGAAGCATGCCTATATCGTATCTGAATCGATTCCCGGCGTGCGTGGTCTGCCCAACATCAGGGACCACGACTATTCCACCTACTTTCGGATCCAGGGCGATGCCATCTGCATGGGTGGCTACGAACCGAATCCTATACTCCTGGAACCAGTGCCCAAGGACTTCCACTTCGGCCTGTACGAGCTCGACTGGTCCGTGTTCGAGACTCATCTGGAGGGTGCCCAAAAACTGTGTCCCAGCTACGCGAAGTACGGAGTGAAGAGCACGGTCTGCGGTCCCGAATCCTTCACGCCCGACCATAAGCCCCTGATGGGCCCTGATCCCATCCTGAGCGGTCTTTACCACAACTGCGGCTTCAACTCGGCGGGTATGATGTTCGGCGGCGGTTGCGGCGAGCAGACAGCTCTCTGGGTCATCCAGGGACAACCTGATCTGCCCATGTTCGGCTTTGATCTGCGACGGTTCACCCAGGAACAGGGCAAGGCCACGCAGTGGATCAGGGAGAAATCACACGAGAGTTACGTGAAGAATTACAGCATGGTTTTCAAGTATGATCAGCCACTGGCGGGACGTGACTTCCAGAAGGATCCGCTCCACGACGAGATGATGCAGGCGGGTGCCGTGATGGAGGAGAAGCAGGGCTGGGAGAGACCGGGCTTCTTCCTGCCCTCGAACGCCAAAAAGGCGGTGGTGCTGCCCTACGACTGGTATGGAAGCTACGGGCACACAAGGATCCAGGACAGCGAGTACGAGCGGGTCCTGGAGGGGGATTTGCATTACAGCAGATTCTCGGAGCATCATGAACTGGTAAGGGGGATTTCTTAGGTTAAATATCCTATATACAAAGCTTATATGTATATACCAACATCTTCCTTCCCCAGATCGGTTCGGAGGCCTTGGCCTGCCGCAATAATGCCGTTGTCTTCAACATGAGCTATTTCGCCAAGTTGCTGCTAGATGGTCCCCAGGCCCAGGAGGCGGCCGACTGGCTCTTCTCCGCCAACACGAATAAGGAGCCCAGCAAGTGAGTTCCGAAAAATATCCTTAAGAAACCTGAGACTCTCACCACTTCCCTTCTTCCCAGAACCGTATATACCTGCGCCCTAAACGATGCTGGCGGCGTGGAGGCGGACGTGACCATATCCCGCCTAGAGCCTGGCTCCGGTCAAGTTCACGATCCCAAAATCAATGGCCAGGGCTTCTATATTGTGGCTGGAGGGGCCTCCGCCTTTTACACCTACTGCGTCCTTCAGGCCGAGATCCGGCGAAAGGGATTCAATGCCAATCTCAAGGACTTGACTGCCGAACTGGGCGTCATTTCCATTCAGGGACGCAACAGCCGGAAGATTCTGCAGCCGTTGATCGACTGTGATCTGTCCGACGAGCATGTGCCCCCGAATAGCACACGTTTAGCCACCTTCGGTGATGTGGGCGTGCGCCTGCTTCGGGTGAGTTTCGTGGGGGAGCTGGGCTACGAGCTGCATGTGCCCAAGAAAGACTGCGTCGCTGTCTATCGGAATCTAATGAAGGCTGGAGCTGGACAGGATCTGCGCAATGCTGGCTATCGCTCGCTGTACTCGCTCAGCAGCGAGAAGGGCTACCACCTGTGGAGCTTTGATCTCCGGCCAGATGACACTCCCCTGGAGGCTGGCTTGGGATTCACCTGTCGCCGCAACGGAGCTGAGTACCGTGGCAAGGCGGCCATAGAGCAGCAGCGTTCGGAGGGCCTCAAGAAGCGCCTGGTCTACCTGACCCTACAGGATCAGATCCCCATTTGGGGCTTGGAGGGTGTCTATCGCAACGGAGAGCCCGTCGGCACCCTGCGGCGAGCGGAGTTTGCCTATGCCTTAGGCAAGTCCCTGGGACAGGCCTACATCTCCCGACCCGATGGCCAGCTTATCGATAATGAGTACATAAAGGGCGGCGAGTACGAGGTGGATATCTTGGGCAAGAGGTACCGTGCCGACTGCCACTTGCGCAGCCCATTCGATCCCACCGGCCAACGGGTTCTCGGTAACTATACATCGGAAGGCCAATAAATAAATGGAACTGTGTGAACTCGTTTTCTTATGCATTGGTTCTTTGGGAATCTCCTCCTTCCACCAGGCAAGCCACTCGATGTGAAGTGGCGGCCATAAAGGGCCATAAATTGCTTTCGCCGCTGACAGAGGTTCGGAGAAAGGTCCGAGGAAAGGCAGACAGGCAGTCTGCTAGTCTCCGAGTCTGGGCATTCTGCGGTTTACGGCTCAATTGATTTCCCTGTCCAACTATTGTGACATAATACCTCTTGGGTTTCTCCCAGGAATTTCTCGTCCACTTTCTAGACGTAATCCTAGAGCCCTGCCCAGACAAACTGTCGCCTCTCAAGCGGTCATTATGTTCTTAAACGCGACTCAATTTAGTTGTGATCTTGAGGTAATACTTTCAGCTTAGATCTTAGTAAAAAATATAGTCTTACACGGCCTCCATGGTCACCGTGGATCAAAATCAATAAATAAATAAAGAATCAGTTGCAGGTTCACTCTTTGACGGCCACATGTCAGCTCTACTATGTTTATCAGCTGCGGGCAATTGTTGTTATTGTTTTGGCAATAAAATATTCAAAAATTGGCAACACAAATTTACCACATTTATGGTTCCATGTACCAGGCGATCAGAACGCAGAAGAAGTATAATTGCTAACCTATTTTATAACAGTTTTAGTGCGATCGACTGACGTAGAATAGTTTAGTGCTCTCGCGAAAACTGCTCTCTACATGATTTTTATTGACGCCATCTGTCGGAAGCTTTAGGAACCAACCCCACAAGAAGAACAGAGGTATTTGTTTCTTGGTATTTTTATGTGCCTATCGATAACTACTACGATAGGCTTAAAGCTGCGGTGCGATTGCTTAAGATTTGGTATTTTGTAGATGGTCATACTGCGGTCACATAAAAATACTTATTTTCTGCTTTCGGGTTTGGTTCTAAAAGCTTACAATGGATGGCGCTTTATGGAACATGTTATTGCCAAAACAATAACAACAAATGCCCGCCGCTTACATTTTATGTAACAGGCGAACAGAGATCAGTAGAACAGCGATGCGCTTATCTTGCGGTGACGTCAGTCGATTGTTTCCTCTCTTTCTAGCGAGCGTACGACTTGCCATCGAAAATTGAGAAGAGAGCAGCTCTCGTGAGAGCACTAAACTGTTATAAAAT
>JAEIIG010038313.1:0-18261 GCA_018904695.1 Drosophila parvula | reverse complement strand
TTGTATCTGGTGGCGCCGCCGCTGGGGGTCCTGTCGATCCCCCGTTAACCCTCTCAAGACTCGCTCCTCCACCGAGCTGGCTGTCTCTGCGCCTGCGCATTCAGTTTAATTTTTATTTCAGTTTCGCTGACAATTTGCAGCCGCTGACCGAAAGGGAAGTGCAGTTGGAGAAAAATTTGATATATTATAAATATTTTAAAAGTTATGAGAGTAATTTTGTACAGAGCTAAGATCATCAATAAATCAAAACCTCTTGTATGTCTTCTAAAAAATGTATTTTTTATTGCATTAAATTTAGTTCTGTGAAAATTCAGTGTTGGTAATATTTTTGTCAGTGCTTTTTATTTAACGACTTTCGGTCCGAACGCATGTTGCACTTTGCTGTTGTTGCTGTTGTTCATTTGATTATCGCCACTGTCGCCATGTAATTTATTATATTGGCTTAACCGAGTATTCCCGAAACCTGGCCCTCTTTTTTATGGCTTTAACCTTTGGGCAACCGCCGCGTTGCTGACATTATTTAATTTGTTATTTAATTTTCGAGCGCTCTTCCTTATTTTTTTTGGGCGCTTTCTTCCCAGTTGGAATCGAGTTTGTTTTTGTATTTTCAGCCATATGTTCCAAAGAATATATGTATAAGAAAGTAGTGTAAGGGAATATCTGTATATATGCAGTGACAGATATATGAGCTTCCGCGAAAGGTGATGTGTGTTTGACTCTTGGCCACAGATGTTATTTCTTGGCAAAGGCATGACTTCGTTTGAAGGGTTTATAATTGTTTGACTTTAGCTTTCTCTGAATAAATTTATGTATAAATTGAGAAAAGGAAACTACGATTAATTCTCAAAAAAATACCTTTATTTCCTGGATATTTTCTTATACAATCTCTGTAAAACTGGTAAAAGTAACATTACATTACATTACATTTTATATATTTTCGAACTAATTTATTTCACTACCATAATACTCAATAATAATTATATAGAAATGTCATTAATTAAACGCATTTGTTCACGGTTTTATAATCATCTCCCGCCCCGCTTAATTTATTATCTCGAATTTAATTTGAATCGCGGTATCGCCCACCGTCAGCGCTGCGAAAATGCCAATGCCAAAAAAGTCGCTAAATCATTTCTTAATTGCTCAATTTGAAAACAAATGCGACCATTTAATTTAATTGTGTGGACTGTTAATTGAGTCGTAGTCCGGGCCGTTGCCGTCGATGCCTTTTATTTCTGCACGAATGCAGGCCCCGGCCACGCCCCCCTCGATATACGTTGTTAGATAATGCCCAGGGAAACTTGTTGTGAGCCTGCCCGTTTCATTTTCGGCATTTTTGGCCAGGCAATTAAATCCCAAAAAAAGCAAAATAAAAATCCAGCAAGCACACAAGCTTTGTAAATGAAAACTGCGACAGTTTTCGGGGCTCAAATGCTCAGCTGCAGTGCCTGTGGGCCGCCAATTTTAATGATTTACAGCAGTAGCTGCATTAGGGGTACACAGAAAGAAATATATGTCATTTTTATAATGTATAAAAGAGCGGCCAATTTATTACAGCACTTTTAAATTGATTTCTTTAATGATTTATTATGAAATACAGCATTTAATATCCAAGAAATAGCAGAGTAAATGTAAAGATAAATGTCTTACAATTTGTACTTATTTGCAAAACAATAAATAGCTATAAATACAATATCTAGTTACAGTTTAAGATGCCAAAATAGTTACATTACATTCTCCACGATACCTAAAGCCAATTAAATATAAATGTACTATATTTTTCTATAATTAGCTCCAATATTTCTTCCTGTGCTCCCGACTTATCTGGCTCTCCCACCGCCTGAGAGCAGGTGGGTTAGCGATGTCGAAATTTGCATATGGTATTATGCATTATGCGATAATGTGCAATAAACGTCGTGGAATCGGAATTATGTCGCTCTGGCTTTCGGCATTTGAGATACAAGCCTGTTAACTTGGCCGATAGTGGAAAGAGAAGCACAGCGGTGGCGGTGGAGAGGAAGGTGGGAGCCATAAATCTTGAGAGCACTTGCCAGGGAAGGCATAGGCATCATCAATCATCGGCATGCAGATCGATTATTACAATTGCTGACAGACGGACACAGACAGTGAGTCGGCGGCGGCGGCGGCGGCGGTTGCATCTGCGGGCCCTCATTTGTATCTGATGGATGTATCTGCGGCAAGTTGGCAACCTCCTGCTGCTGCTGCTGCTGCAGCCTGACTCGACTGACTGCAATTCTGCGGAAAAGACCAGCAAGCACAGCTGCAGAGAGCGACTCTTGCTCGTGTCAAGTCAAGTAAAAGTTCCAAGAAAACTCAAACTGGCCATGTTCTGTGCCCAAAAAAGTGAAGCATTACAGCAAGTCCGCGTTCGCCATTGTCCAGCGCGAAATTATTTTAATGAGTTGCCAATTAGGACCGGCTTTAGACTACTGAAATAGATCAGTCAGCGAAAGAGGCTGCTAATAAATACCTGCAAGTACCTGTACCTGATTGCGTAGAGCGGTGAGCCGTGCGCACTGAACAGGTGTTCACTGCCAGCGAGTGGCATAAATACGAGGCTCAGCATGGCTGGATAAAAGGGTCCCCTCCTCGAAGTCTTGGGTATTTACGAGTCTTTTGGGGAATTGCCTTTGGATCAGCCCCTGACATCAGCATCCGACAGGCGAGCAGGCAGTCCTTGGTCCACAAGATCTAGAGGGGAAGTGCTTCGAGCTGGAATGCAGATGCTACAGGCGATGCCCACTGAAGAAATTATGCAAATATCATAGGGTCCGAGATAATTAGCCAAAATTTAGGAAAACAATTTCTATATATTTTAAATGCTTTAGATATCAAAAGAGGGTAATCAGAAAATAAAAGTAATTAAAGAAAATATTTGAAAAGGCTTTAAAATATTTCACAGAAAGTCCGCAAAAATGTTTGTTTTTGAAGTAAAGAGAATTTATAAGGATAACCAGGGTACTACCTTTTTATTTTATTTATTTGTTCACTGTATGCTGAACTGAAAGGTTAATACTTATTTATTACGAGCATTAAATATATGTATGGCTTTCATTTAAATTGTTACTAAAAAAGCACCTAGCTCAAAGACTTAATTTTATTTAACATCCTCGAGCGCAAAACTATCAAGTTAGACCAACTAATAATTAAAACTTCAATTTAAAATATTAATGAAAGATTTTAGATACCGAATAAAAAATATAATTAAAACCTGTTTTCAAAAAGGCAACAATTTTATGTGGGTTTCTAACCCTTTACATAAAATAAACTTACTTTTACACTAAAGGATATATGAATTTCATATTTTTTTAATTTTCATAACACAAAGTTATTAATTTTGAATAAAAAAAACAAGAAGAGCTCACGTGGTGTCAGGCAAAGTGCTTTATTTCTTGCTTCTTTCAAAACTCGTTACTCAATTAACAAGTGGAGCGAGCTCGTTATTCTCATTTCATTTTTCTCTGGCTTTGTTTTTGCTTTCCCTTTTTTTTGTGTTTAACACTTTCTGAGGCGCCGCTTATTAACGCGTTTCCTGCTGGCCACGCCCACATCCTCAATTCGGGCGAAAATTGCTTTTCACTCGCTCCCATTCTGTTTGTTATTAATTACACAGTTTCCAAAGACCTTACGCACAGTTTCCAGTTTTCGAGTTTCTTCTCGTTTTTCCCCCCTTTTTTTTTGGCCAATTGAATTATAACGAAGCGAAGACAATGAAAGGAAGAAGAAGGCATGGGGTTTTCATCGAAAAAGATGCCGCGGGTAAGGGTAACATAATGGCGTTTGCTTTCATTATAGCACCGGGCAACCGGAGCACTGGGCACCAGGCACCGGGCACCGGGCATAGCATAAATATTTAAGCAACTGACAATGAGATAACAAACGATGAAATTTATAAGCGCGAAAACGAGGTCAAAGGCGAAGGAGGCGCGAGCCAGAAGCCGGGAGCCAGGAGCCTGCAGAAGCACAAGGCAAATGTTGATAGTCCATTCATCAGTTAGTAGCGGCTAAATTACGTTCATTTTGGCCATAACCCCCCCACCATTTATTGTTGTTTGTCTTTGGCCCTGAGAGGAAGGGAGAGAGTTGAAGGAGTTACTGCGAAAATTCAAGATAAAGCCCAGGGGTTCAAGGTGAAATATTAAGTAATTAAAGTATATGTACTTATTTGGATATATACCTGTTACTTTTACCTATAAATTACGAGAGAAGTTAAAGTGAATTTAATTAAATATGAACTGTACAAAATAAAACGAACCTATTTAAATTGTTTAAACCTATTTTGGGTTTCTATTGAGAAATTTATTACGTGAAATTTCTGGCTTAAAATAAATGCAAATTTAAGTAAACATGTAATGCAAATATGCAAATAATAATTATTGAAGAGGGTGTCATTATTGATTGATTCAAATACTTTTATACGGCTTAATACGATTCGCTTAAAGGAATAAAACATTTGGTTAAATACTATAATTAAGGAAGAACATTTTAACAGATGAATTTAGTTTTTTAAAACATTATTTGGTCTTCAAAATATTATGATTATCTTTACATTCTAATAGAAAAATTGACACACATTCATATAAATAATGTGAAATAAATTCAAGCATTTACAAAGTTAAATTTAACTGAAATGGTCAAAATTTCCAGCAAGTTACATTTCAGCAAGTTTCTGTAGTATTTATGATTTAAAAACCTCTTCGTTTATAATAATAAAACCCAACTGAAGAGTATTATCATAGAGAGTAATCATCCCCTGGCTCCTCTATTTATTTCATCTTTAATTTCGCGTCGGCTTTTATCAAAAGGATATATTGTATATACAGAGCGTGGAAAGGCTAAAGGCGCCCTGAAATATTTATATGCGTGTTGATTTCTGTTTGCTGAATTTGACCTTTTTCTCCCCCGCCTGGCGAGTAGAGATGGCCACTTGGAGATAGCGGTGGGCTGGGCTAGGAAAAAGGGTCAAAAACGCAGTTGCCGCCGCATGTGTTGGCCAGGCCAAAACAGAGGGGGAGAGAGTACAGGAAATACATATCCCCCACCCCTTTCACTCCCAATGCTCGCCTCATTTAACTGCGGCCATAAATATTCTAAATCACCAGCGGGGGCAGCGACTTTAACGGAGAGCGACGACGTCAGCCTCAAGTTGTTAAGATAATAAAGTTTGTAATTAATTTCGCATCGTTAAATGCGCCGTACTACATACTCGTACATACATATGTAAGTGAGCAGTTAAGAGACATAAAAGTTATAAACAATTTACTGTAAATCCTGAATATTTGAGAGCGATTTTAATTGTCTTTCAGTTACAGCCAGCTTGAGTCTAATTGACTTCACTCACGAATCGACGAGTTCTTTAGGTTTATAGCTAGTATGAAAACACCTACTGATTCAGTAGGAAAATAAATAATGACAGTGGCAATTCTTCGGTTAATTTGCAAGCCCTAGAAGACTTTCTTTCTTAAAGGAGTTCTTCGAGTTTAAAAAAGAAAATAGGAAAATAAAGAAAACATTCCAAGAACTGTTACCAATTGAAAATAATTTATTTTGTAGCTTAATCCCGCTAGGTAGTCTTTTAATCAATTTATTTATATTAGTTTATAGCCTGCTCTGCCCACTGTACACATTATATACATACATATTTCATACTCCACTACCTATTCATATTCATAACTTTTTATGAATTCATCATCTTTATCGCCATCGCGCCATAAAAATTGCATAATCATAAATGTATTATTATTATGCCCATTAAACAAACATGCTATGCCTACAGATATATATGTATATTGAATAAACTGTTTTCATTAACTATTTTTTTGTGGCTTCTATTTTTGCAGATACCGCCGGCGAACTTGGATGGGCATTCACCCTAATCATAGTTTCAATCATATCGGCTATAATAGGTGCTATTGTAATGGTCATAGTTCTAAGATGTAGAAGGTGAGTTCATAAATATTCTTTGATATTATATAAACCATAGTTCATAAAGAAATATAGCTAAGAAAAATATCTCTAGAGTAGCTGAGGACTTCTAACATTTTTCACGTTTGATCAGTTCAACGAATGTCGAACTGGCTTAATTGAATTATTTATAAATAATGCAATCATTAATATATGTATATTTTCCAAAGACCTCTCAAGGATCCCATAATTTACAATTTAAAAAATACTCAATGAAAACTTAATTCCTTTTTGGGGTTTTTAAATTATTATCGGTGTCATGGGTTTTCATAAAAGGCAATTTCCATAATAATTTTTGGACATTTCTCAAACATGTTCAATTGCCGACAATAAATTTGAATCTCTCTCTTTCCCCAGAGAGAAGAGCTCATAAATTGACCATTCAAGATTAATTGGCCAAAACAGGCGGCGAATAAATTAAAAAGGCAAATAAATGAAAATTACGAATAAACAGTCACATTTTGGCATTTAGCTAGAAAAATGCGGCAATTAGTCATGATAAAATACACATGAGCCTCTGGAGAGGAGCACGAAAAGAGGACATTCAACTCTTAACCCCTCGACGACCCCAGCGATCCGTCATGCGGCGGCGACATTTACAACGGCCCGACAAATTGAATTTTTCTTCTCTTCTGTTTTGATAATAATAATACAGAGACTCCGGTCTCGTATTCGCGCGAATATCTCAGCTGTGGGATCTGTGTAACTATAAAGATTTACAATGCATTGCCCACACGGGCAACACACCAGCAATTCAATTAAACGCCCACCAAAAAAAAAGTAAATAAATAAAACCTCTTAAGTGAGTCAACGGCAACAGCCAAAAGCTGAGAGCTGAGAGCTGAGAGCATAGCGGCACAGAGCAGAATAATCGATGCCGAAAACAAAGGAACATGAAATTGCTTTATTACTTAATTGCTCTTTAAAAACAAAAAAAAAAGAAACACAAGCCGAAACAGCCGTTTTGCCAGAGGCGTTTTCCTATATGGCCAAAATCGTAGTTGAAGTCTTTTTCAAAAGGCCACCGAGAGTGGGTCACATACTTCAATCGAATACAGAGAGAAAACCAAATGGATTCAATTGGAAACAATTTATTATAGTAATCGATCTATGATTGCAATAAATAATATTATAACAAAATGAGAGCCAAGGGAAGGAAGCTATTTCAATAAGTTGCAATAAGTGTTTGAAGCCAAGGGAAGGAAGCTATTTCAATAAGTTGCAATAAGTGTGGTTTATTAGCATAACTTCTAGATCAGAAATATCTTTATTATATTCCCCAACTTAAATTAATTAATTGAAACGCTCTAAAATGTCTGCAATATTATATTTTCCACTCTGATATTTAAACTGCTGAAAATCCTTGCCTAATAACGATTTCTTCTCGTGTAGCTGCCCGATTGAAGTACATTTAAATGGCCATTTGATCGCAAGATGACTTGTTAAGGGTGCGGGGGCGGTACAGAACAACACACGCGAGTGCCAAATTAACAGAAATTTTTGTCCGATTCGATTGGATTCGGATTCGGATTCAGATTCAGATTCGGTTGCGCAGGCGCCGCCGCCGCCGCCGCTGCTTGTTTATTCCGTAACAGCCGTGGGCTTCCACTTTTTTGATATTTTGAAGTGGAAACGCTGGCCACATGTCGCGTCCAATTAAATTGTCATGTCGTCTTACTCGGCGGCATGTTTGCATAAAATTAATTCTGCAAATTATCCGCCCAAGCCCGAAAAGCAAACAAAATGCGAAGTCCCCCAGACAGGAGTTGTTGAATGGAGTTGTTCGGTTGGATGAATAAATTTATGCGTTATGGCAATATAGAGAAGCGAAAATAAACTTTCAAATCATTTGAAAGGATGGTTGTAGAGTCTCGTTAATAAAATTATGCAATAGAAATGTATTCATAAAATATAATGCAGTTATAAGGAAATGGTTACTTAACTATTTCCTTTTATATATTTTCCTGACCAATAAACCTTGCCCATAAAATATTACATAATTTCCCAAAAACACTCTTTAGTTTAGAGTTAAAAAATAAACCCAAAAATAACATTAGGCATTAGCTTTTAATTTTAATTAGACCCAGCCCAGCTCCATATACGTTTCACAATAATATATGCACCTTTTCCTCTGCGACAAGTTGTCTCAATCAAGTGCCTGGCTGTCCCCTATTCTCACGCTTTTTGGACCAAATTTGATTTTGCATTAATCACCTGTGTTCCCCGCTCTGCCCCTCACCTGTAATCGGGCCGAATGTCAGCCTTAGTCACTCATTTTGGGACTTGTTTTCGCAACCGTTTTTCAGTTTCAGTGTCTCTGTCTCTGTCTCTGTGTCTGTGTGCCTGTGTGGAGCATGTCACGTCGTGGTCGGACGTGTTGGCTGCCAAATTAGCAGCAATTACATGTAATATCGGTTACACTTATTTGCATATTGATGCAATTCTCGATCTGGTCGTAATGGTGCTATAAATTTGCTTGGCACATGTCCCCACCAAGTCACCGAAGTCACCGAGTCAGCTGGCATTGGTTTCTGTTTTTGTTTTTCCCTCGCGACTTGATTTGTTTAGCTTGGGCGCTTAAGTCCCAAGTCTTATAAGTGGCACCTGCCATTCGGATTTCGTGTGCTTTTCTGTGTATTTTTTGACAATGTTTGCTCAACGTCTAGACGGGGTAATGTCTTTCGAATGGTCACTGCTGCGGCGACGGCGGCATGGCGGAAAAATTTCAAAGTGCCAATGCAAAAGAGACTTGTTGTTGTTGACACCTGGGTAGCCTCAGAGGAGCAACAATCGTGCGGAGTTTGGTTTATTTTATAATTATTTTAAATAGTTTTAATAGCTTATAATCATTCTTAGAGACTTGGGTAGCTCATCGGAGTATTTATTTCGATTTTAGGAATTAAAAGAGTTTAATTATTATTAGTAAATAATTATTTTAAATAGTTATAATGTTGAAATATTATTTTAGGTACTTAGGAAGCTTAGCCAGCAGTTTTGTGCTTTTGGGGAATTTGTAATGTTAGGTGTGCATATATAAAATTTATTTTAAGTAGTTAATATATATTAGACCTTTTTTTTGGGAGTGGACTTCCTTAGAGGAATATGTGTGCAGATTGTTGATCATTTATTTAGTTTAATTTGTTTATTTATTAATTTTTTAAATAGCATAAAGCTCTATATTAATCTATAATTTACCATTTAATGGCTTAGTGATCTCTGTTTAAACTTAATTTTGTATTCAAATTGAAAGGTTGTAGGCCTTAGCCCACTAAATACTTTTAAAAATCATTTTAAATCAAATATTTTCCTTAAAAATTCACATGTTCCATTTAAAACAATTTAATAGCAACCACAAACAACTTTCATTTGAGATTAATCCCATATAAATTACCAAAGATTAGCTGTAATTATGAATATTAACCTTTTATGATAGCTCTGAACCTTTAATTCAATCTCTGCACCTTTCCCATAAATGCATCGAGTTTTCGTAGCTCAAGGCCTGCGCTCCTTTGAAGCCATATTAAGTTGGCCAAAACAAAAGTCAAGTTTAAAACGCTTAATGCATTTAAGACACAAAAAGGCGTGTTCAATTAGCATGCAAAAAACCCGATCAACTCTATAAAAGTGTAACACAGAAAAAAACTGAAATCGAAAAGCTGCAAGTACAAGCGCAGAAAATTGAACATAACGCGGCGATGGCGACGATGGAAAATCGTAGGAAAATACGATGAAAAACCAACGGGGCTGGGTGAATTAGCGCAGAGCCAAGGCTCCCGAAGACAGCGTCGACTGCTTGTTCAATTTAATTGAATTGAGGAGAACAAAAACTACAACTGAAACTAAAGCCAAAACTGAAAGAAAAAGAATAAGAAACGTATTGGCAGTTGTGGCTCGAGTTGAGTTAACATTATAATCGATCAAGGCAAAGCGAGGGGAAAATTCAGCGCATGCCGCAGTGCACTCAATCAAATCCGACAGACGGTTAATTGATACGCACAGATCGAATGTATATATAGAAATCGAGAGGTGCACACACGAGTATATGGCCATTTAGGCCCCAGGTTCGTGCCGTTGGATCTGACCCAGAAAAGCGCAAATATGTGTGGCTCAAATGGGAAAAACTGCTCTAGAAAAACGGCAAAAGAAAGCTCCGGTAAACACCTGCCAATTTGTAGTTTCATGCTTAAATCACTCAGGCCCAAGTTAGATAGTTTCTTAACTAAAAAATAAACATATCTTCTCCACGCTATGTTTGATTTTAATCTTATCGCAGGCGAATGGTGATATTTTCCACCTGACCACTGCTGGATAATGCAATTCCGTTGTTTTGTCGGCGATTTTTGATCTCCTTAACTGTGTATATATAGTATACTTGCTATTAGTTTTATCTCGTTAGTCTCAGCGTCACACGCAACTGGCCGGCTTTTAAAAATTGAGTTTTGCGTGGCTCAAGTTTGTGTCCTAAGTCATTCGTTTTGGCATTTGCCATTCTGTCGCTTGACATTTACTTTATACTAATTTATGCTCGGCAGTCTATTAAAAATTCTGTTTATTAATTGGTACACATTTTTTCCATTCTTATCTCTTTGCAGAATTAAATCAGCGAATGCCAATGGTAAGTGAACAAATTGTTTTTTTTTTTTTATTATTATTTGCTATTATTTAAATGAGACGAATGATTTGTAGGAGGTGATTAAATGGGTATTAGCAGGTTGTTTATTTAAAGTGGGTAAGAAAATGTTGCACTTTATTGTTTATATTCATTATCCCGATATATTTTACATGATTTTGATTATTTATTTAGAATAGTTGGGCGATTTTAAAAGGCAACTAGATAATATATTAAGAGCTTAATCAATTAAACAAAAAACAATTCTAATATTTACAATGCTTGTCCCAAATATACAACTTTGTAATGTTCGAAAGTCAGTTATTCCCACAAAAACCGAGTTTATTTCTCACATCTTAATGAACACCTTTTTCTCAACGAAAGTCTTGTCGATTTAATCCCTTCAATATCTCGTTTCCTCTAAAGAAAAAAAGCCTGATCACTTTGGCGTTTTTTGCCTTGCCTGATTAATTAGCCAAGCCAACTCCCGGGTCAGGTTTTTTCCTGCTACCTCTGCCCATCATCATCGACGAGGGCTTTGCCTTCTCTTTGCATTTTCATTTCCATTTTTAATTGCATAATTCTGCCGTTGCATGCAATTCACAGAAATCTTTCGTTCCGGCTCGGGTTCTCCCCTCTTTGGCCCTTGAAAGTGGCAACATTTTAATTTGTTTGGCAGAAGGAAGGCAAAAAACTAACAAAATGAAGACAAATTTTTGACGACAATGCATGAACTTCACGTTCGTGCCACAAATCTGAGATGCTGCTGCCGGCTGCTGCTGCGGCTGCTCCTCCTCCTGCGGCAGTTGAAACCGAAACCAGAGGGGATTATATTTGCCCCAGGGGACTACGTGCAGGGTAAAACTTTCGAGTAAAAGAAAATTTGTAGACAAATTAAGGCAAAGGCAAACAATTGTCATGGTCGCAGACTTCGTCAAACACGTTTGAAAATCGTGCAAAAGCTGAGGAACACTAAAAGTGGCGGGTATCGGGGTAAACTTTATACTATTTTGATTTAGTTGCTCGAATTTGCTATTCTGGTAGTTGGTGAATTATTGACAAACGATCCCTCAAACCGACACAAGGAGAAACTTTATTATTTCATTTAATACTTCTTACTTAGTAGGAAAAGGGAAATTCATAAAGGAGTAGAGAAACCTTGTTTCTTTCCTCAAAGGAAACATAAGTTTGTTTTTATTAAGAACCCTTATTTTTATAAATTAAATACGTGCTTTTAATTGTTTTTTTAATTAGGACAAGTAAATACCTCTATGACAAATTGTAACAAGGGAAAAGTCTGTTTTAATTTATATTTTTGGCCTAAAACGCTCTCTTTTTATTTACATTTTCCCTAGTGCCTCTTTTTGGCCAGTGTGCCGACCCTTTCAGGTCATAGTTCCGACCCACTCTCTCTTTCTCCCAAGGGTCTCTTGGCGCCAATTTCACTGGCCGTCTCTCTGTGGGGCTGACAATCGACATGCAGGACAAATTGTTGACGGCATTTAATGTCACAGCAGCCAATTAGCTGTCCCCATGAAAATGCTCGTTTCTTGTTTCCTTTTATTTATTTTTTTTACTGTTTTTTTTGGCAAAATGTTTTTTTTTTGTTGCCCACTTGTTGTGTGTTTTTTTTTTTTTTTGGTACGCACGGTTGCATGTTGAGCCAAAAAGGAGGAGGAGGACAAAAAAAGGCACAGCCAGAGAAACAAACAATCGCCACAAATCGTTAAACTGTCAGCAGCTTTTAAAGCGCGTGATTATGTCCAAGTCAACGTCGGACTCGATGCCGAGAGTTGAGAGTTGAGAGACAAGCGCCAGTTGCCAAACTGTTTTTTCCAGCCTTTTTTTGGCCGAAAGAGAAAATTTTCAATTGCCCAAAAAATGCACATTTAAGTGGTGTTTATATGTTGCAACTTTTTTCTCTGTAAAGGTGAAACAGAAAAAATGTGCTTGCATTTAAATGTGGGCTACAAATTCAAGAAATGTTTACAGATTTTATTTGTTATTACTCGTGAAAGCGATTTTAAATTTAAATAAATAGTATAACTGGGAAAATGCGTTTTTCTATATAGGAAGAGATCTCGATATAGTAAAGATAAGAAAAATAACGTTGATTTAAAGGGAATTTATTGTTTTAATGTATGAAAAAATGTAAGTTTTCAATTAAATAAGTGTATAAATATTATATACAAATCAAAATTCTTACAAATAATAATCACAAATACAGCTACGTAACTTTATAGTAAAAAAACTATTGTTACCCAAATTCTCCATCAGATATCCCCTATTTTACATAATTAACCCGCAATCGCCACGGACAATCAGCTCGAAATGACAATTGCCAAATTCGATGGTGTCAATTTCATAGAAAATTCTTTTTGCAATTATCTTTGAACAGCAGCCAACGTGTCGTATGCGTAACATGATTTTAATTATGCATACAAAGAACTCACGATAATCAAGCGGCACAACGTAAAATTCGCAAAATAAATAAATAAACGAAAAATGCTATTTGACATTTGTGTGCATTAAACGGGCAAGACACCGTACAGAGATTGGCATTATCTGGCCAACTATTAAGACTTCATTACACATGTCATATTTGCCATTTGCTTGGAGGGGAAAAAAATAAAAACCATGCCGAAGCGAGGCAAAAATAAAAATCTACAAAATATCAACAAAACACAAATTAAATTCCAAAGCCCAAGCTGCTCGTTAATTTTTACTTTATTTATTTACTTTGAATTTTTGTATGGACAAAAGTTGACTGCGAAATATTTTGTTAACAACAATTTGCCGTTTGTCGTTTGCCGTTTGCCGTTTTGGCCGCAACTGCCACTGCCGTGCTGCGGTGACTGCGATAAGCTGGCAAAGATAAGACTGTAAGCTACCAAGCTTTTATAATGCAGTTAAGAACAGTGGGACAAAAGTTTGAAAATAATTCAGTTCATATAGAATAATTGGCCATACGAAGTTCTCCATAGATCTATTATTATTATAAGCCATTAAACAAAGGCTTGACACCATTATACTTAATGTTTTAATAGTAGAATTTTAAAGTAGTGAAAAAGTAATCGAAAAATCAAGGAAAATTCTTCTAAATACTCACCACTGTGCTGCAGGCATTGAGAAACCCAATAGGAACCCCAGAAAAAATACAAATAAAATCGTAAGTGCAATGCATTTGAAGTTACAGCTCAGCTCAGCTTGGCCGCGACTCGATTCAGCTGACTTAGCTGTGCAGTAGCCGCGGCAACATCGTTAACACGGCGCAAAAACAGCCATTAAAGCCAAGTTCCAGATGGAGCTCCAGCTCCGACTGGAGTGGAGTGAGTCTCCGGAGACTGGGACTGGTGTTTGTGGCATTGGTGACATGCACAAAATGCATGTATATGAGCACCTACGTACGATAACTGTGGTTCGGGGGTAATAATCGCCGCCGCAGCCGGAGCTAGCTGCCATTGCTGCTGGACATTCGCCCGGCGGAGTACGTAAATCATAAACATAAAACGACTTTGACTACGACTCTTAAATCTTAAATGGCACACAGAAAAAAATAGTATACTTGTGGGGCTACATTCTAAAAAAAATTGAAGCAAAATCGTCAAGAACTTTGTATTTATTTTTATTCTTTAATGCGTGTGTGGCATCTCAGCCTAGAACTTAAATTGATAGAGCTTCAGCTAATATTGATAATTAGCATTGAAATTATAATAATTATTTCTTATAAAAAATATACAGATAGATCTTCTCTTCGCTTAGCAGTTTTATGTAAGGCATTCCCGCTTCAAGCTTTTTTATTGGTAATAAATAATTATAAAAATAACCATAAATGTAGAAAGATACTTATGTGTCTACTTGGATAGATTTAAAGGTACTTTAAGTTAGTTAATGTTCAAGAGTACTCCTTAAATCAATACATTTTTTTTCCTGTATGTGGAACTGCATTATGCATGTACATACACCGATGTATAACTTGGGAAACCATTGCAGCATCGGTCGCACTGTCGTTGCGTATGCACCACGCTAATTAGTTGAATCGCCCCAAGTGGCTCCTCCGAGCGGCTCCATCTTTTCCGCGTTAATGAGAGTGAAAGGCGAGTTAAAGTAAATACATGCGAGTATATATGCATATATATTCGAAATAAAACAAGAAATAAAGAGGCACACATTTCACATACAGCACCTAGGCAAATGAGTCCGCAGATGAGTTGGAAATCCAAACCCCGTGGCGGGAATATGGCGCTGAGAACAGGTCTACTTCGTTCGTATCCCCGTTGAGCATTTGCTAGCTCGGCTGTCTATAAATTATGAGCTTAATGACGGAAGAGATTTTATGGAATCCCGGCTATTTGGATTTTGAGTACTGCCGTTGAGTCACAACCCTCCCAGGCCACTGTACGAGATCACATGTGCTGATTGTGCGGCCAGAAGGAGCAGCTAGTCAGCCATTTGGCATTTTCGATGGCCACTCGCCGGCTGCGGCAAAGAGTGGTGCATTTTGGTGCAGTATGGCTCACTGTGGTGCTGCAGAGTGGTGCAGTTTGTTTGCCACCTCGCTGCCAGTTGACAGCCGTTTAATTTACGCTTTGTTTGTTTGTTTGTTTCTCTGTCTTTTGTTCGCCTTCGAGGAGGTGAATGTTTGATTTATCGCCCGATTATAAACCAAAATGTCATAGATTTTCTGCTGCGTTACGATTTCGGTTTCACTGGATTCTCCCCTTCGCCGCCCCCCCAAAGAAAATACCAAATCTTACGATTCATTCAGTGTCCCACGATTTACTCTCCTTTCAACAGGTGGCTTTGAACTAGAAAATAAGTCTTTGATTCGGTTTTTAAAAATAAATAATATAATAGGAAAAAATCTCTATTAGAAGATAAGAATTAATATTAAACTTAGCAAGGAAGATGTATAAAATGTTAAAGATAATGTAATTAGTTAAATTTTGTATGTAAAACCTTAGTTTCTTCTTAATAATTACTCACCAAAAACCGCCATCAGATACTCGTATTCCGATTTTATTACAACAAACCGGGCGCCAAATGGCCAACTGTAATTTCCATTAAAAGTGCATGTAGCTTTTGCAATTATCTTTGAACAGCGGCCAACGTGTCGCATGAGTAACACGATTTTAATTAAGCAAACAGAAGATAACGAAAAAAAATATTACTTATTTCCATTTGCAGGTGGTCGCCCGCAGCCTTGGTGGTGTCGCAATAATCGCAACGGTGGCCAGAATCGATCGCCCATCTCGATCAAGCATTCGGCGGACAGCATCCGGCGGCCCACAAGCAATTCCGGGGTCTGGACCTGGCTGGGCGGCAGTCGACGGTCCTCCGCCGGACCGGATCAGATTGGACCGCCGTCCACGTCGCCGGCGGAGAACCATTATACGCACATGGACGATGCCTACAGTCCGGTGGGCGTGAGCGAGGCGCTCTACGCGGAGCTGGACCGCGAGTCCGTGAGATCGGCGAATCCCTCGTACCAGAATACGGCCTACAGTCAGTGTGGCGAGGTGAGTCAACCTTTATTATCCATATTTATTAATAGTATTTAAATAAAATATAAAATTTCGAGCCTAATATCTTTTATATTATCTCTTTCCCTTGCAGAAATACAATTTCCAGGGCCACGAGCAGGACATTCCGATGGTGGTCTCCTCGGCACCGAGCAGTGCCTACTACTCGGACTTGTCGGTAACTGCCATGCCTGGCGGCGCCAGTGGAAGCAACCAGGGCGCCTACGAGATCGTTGGACTGAATGTGATGTCCCAACCGTTGCCCAACTGGGATCATGTGGGTGGCGGACAGGCTGGGGGAGTGGCTGGCGGCGGCAACGGCCTCAATCCCAGCGAGGCGGCGGCAATGACGCAACGACGAGGACAGCGTTTGGCGGCCATCAACGAGACGAGCACCAGCACCGTGCCCTCGGACTATGTCTAAGCTTTTGAGGAATACAATTACGAAATGGAAAATAATGTGAAATGTTTGGCGAGCTTAACATGTTAATAGGATATAGGATACGTTACATATACATATGCCCCTAGGATGTAGGGTTAAATTTACACTTAGACTTAATACTAGGTATAACCAAAGACAATATAAGTAAGTAAGATGCTTAACGCTCTAGCCGCTGGGCTCTCGTTACGTATGCGCGCTACGCATCTTATTTCTTATGTTGCCTTTGGTATACCTTTTAGGGCTTAGCGTGGAGAACTCGTGTCTTTGTTTTATGTCTGAATTTAAAAATCCAATCGATATATAGGGATATATTTATACACACACTTACAAAACAAGGCGAGAATGTATTATATGTCTAGTTTTTATATAGTCTCTAAGCAACGATTTAATCGTGGGTGATATTTAGCCTAAAAATATGCTATATTCTTATGTTCTATGTACTTTAAACATTTTCTGAAAATGTATAAACACCAACAAACGCATTTTTCGTAGAATTAGACTAAAGAGAGGTCGTATTTCCCCCCAGGATCAGCAGTACACGAATATATATATATAGAAGCGATATACATATATACAGAATACGAATAAAAAGCATATTTATACACTCATATTTACAGCAGCAAACGAACGAAAAACAGAACGCATTTACTATTATATCTCACCAATATAACTATATATCTATATCTATAACAAATAACTGAGGCAAACATATTTACAACGATTTTAATGCAACCAGATTTCATCAATATTTACCGAGAACACACCGATATCGGGGGAAATGATTAGTGGCACGTCATATCATTTACCAGAACACCATATTCATACGCATAGCTATCTATATACATATACCATTTACAATAAACAAACAGACTCACGAGACCCCTAGCAGATGTATTTTAGTTCTTAGTTGCTATTAATTAATTTAATCTAAAGACACACAAACCGAACACACACCCACAGACACACACACGATTCCTGTACATTTTTGTTTTAGTTGAAAATATAATTAAACAATTTATAGCTATTTACATTCTGAATCCCAAAAAGAAGCATTTTTTATTGATTTTCGTGGTAAGATAGTGTTAGATGACTTTCAGAGTAATTGCAGACTCGCAATAAATATTAATTGGCGGATGAAGTCACCAAGCTGCTGGGGAAAGAAGAATCGCAGATGAAGTCGCCGGAAAAAAACTACAAAGTGATCCGGGTCGAGGGACCAACGTTCTGGAAGATGACAGCTTACAATACCGTTAATTCGATATGGCTAAAGATTCCCCCAAGTAGAAATAACTCGTTGTTTAAAATTAAAATTCCACGAGCCACTCTTTATTCAGTCTTCAAAAGTTTAACTAATTTAATTTCATTTCATTCATTAATAATAAATATAATAAAATTATAAATTATTCAATTAACTAAACAATAAAAACAACAGCAAACTAACGAAATTCAACAAAAGGCAAAGTATAACTTAAAAAATGTATTTATAGATAAATAAAATACAAAAAAAAAGCATCCTGAACTCAAATTGCACGTAATAAATCCTGCCAAATCCTCACGAAGTCACAAGGAGTCTTTCCTTAGACCTGCTTTATAGAGTGGGATAATCTAGGCTCGTGACATGGAGAATAGTAAATGCTGGTTGTAGCTGCGCCACTATTACAGGACGAGGAACATCGACTACTACAGGATGAGTTACATCGACT
>JAEIIG010038311.1:1866-173442 GCA_018904695.1 Drosophila parvula | reverse complement strand
TCTTTGTGTAAAAGGGTATCCAGCTTTCAGTCTTATCCCGAATTTATTCCCGCTTCTTGTTGCAATATTTTTGCAATATTCCGCCGAGCACGTAAGCGCGTCTGTATCTGTGTGTGGCTGGCTTGTCCTGCGACTGTGACTGTGTGTGTGTGTGTGTTTGGCTCGGTGTGCGTTTTTATGTGTTTGGATTTGAGCATCCTTGGGGTAATAGTTTTCCACGGTTTATAATTCCGCGCTTCCTCCCAATTCGCAGTGCCACCCCAGCTTTCGAGCGAGCGCGAAGATATTTATTATTTACAGGCATTTTTTCTCGCATGCTCCTTTCTTTTAGTTCATTTTATGTTCTTCGCGCTCGTCCTGCCTTGGTCCTGCTTCCTTTCGCTCGGTGCCTGCCGATGATTTGTGTGCCAGTGTGTGGTGTGGTGTGGTTGCCATATAAATATTAAAAATATTGCACAACAAATTCAGACAAAAGCCCCTGGCATTCGCTTCTCTGCTTAAGCGAAAATAAAAATCGCGCTTAATAAATTTTTAAAAAGTGTGGCAACTCTGCAGAATGGAAAATAATAATTTAGCGGAAGACAGAATTACCTTTTCGCTGGGCAAACACAATGCATAGAGAGGGTGAGAGCCAAAAGGAAGTACGCATAAAAACATAATAACAAAAGTGTGGCCCTGGTGACCCCGATCTTCTGCCAGAAAGGCCACCAGCACAGCCACAGGAAACATAAACATTTACATCTGTATGGGGGTCGCATCCTTAAATGCATGAGCTTTGGCCAGTGAAAGGAGTTCCCTGGATTTGGTTTTAATAAAAATGTGCATTTATTATATAAAAGTATTATTGGCAATTCAAAAATAAAGAAAGCCACAATCTTAGGTTGATATTGTGGATTAGTATCTCCAAATTCTGAAGTCTTTAAATAAATAAATATAAATAAAATAATATAAGTTCATATCTATAATTTTATAAGTGATTTTTTAATGCAAGATCTAGCTACATAATAAATTTATGAAATTGAAACTTGCCCTGTTAATTGATTACTGTTTTTGTTCCTCAACTCTCAAATGCGATCATGACCAGCACTAATCCGGGAAATTATTTGCTCACTTCGCGTGCTTAATTTAATTTATTTAAGCTGGAAAAATGCTTTCCGTTCGCTCTAATTAAAATAAACACAGTGTGCACTTTGCTGGAAGGCGGCTGGGGAATTAAGAAACCGGTGCATGTCTGATGAGTTGTCAGGACTGCGGATAAGTTTCCTTTTTTTTATTTTATCTTCACTTTGATGGACGACGCTTCAAATGATTTTACACGCACGAGCGGCTGGAACAACAAAGGGAAATAAATAAATAAAAGACGAATAAAAAATGCGCCGAGGCAAGTAGAGGAACCTGCAGCAAGGATAATGCGTAGACGCTGTTCGCCTTTTTGTGCGCCGGTGTTTGCACAAGGCGCTCGCAATCCTTTTCGGTGCCCAGGCTTTAAGGACTGGAATCCTGTTTGTCCTGCGTGCCGCCAGTCGCGTGTCTGCCCTGTTGGGACCGCTGAAAAGTTAATCCTTTGCCCGACGAAATCACGGCCATCGAGTGTTTGCACTGCCAACTCCAACTGGGTAGAATATTCCCTTAATCCTGCCACTTGATCGACCAGCTGCCGGGCTGCCATCGTCGTCCTTTCAAGTCCCCAATCGACAATCCTTCGCGCCATAGGTAGCACCGGCAGTCTATTAAGTGGCAGCCATAATTCACAACACTTTCAGTTCATCAAGGACAGGGAAAGGGATGGCGAGTCCAGCTGAGACCAGCATAAGGCAACCAGCATTTCGCAAACAAAAACCGAATATATATTATTATTATGCAAATTTTATTATTTTTATGATAAACCGCAAAATTTTGAATGGCTTTCCCCCCATAAACACAAACAGCAACATAGCAGCCAGGATCCCAAAGGCAACTCCCCGCCCTCACACTCTCTTACACAGCTGGGCGCACATTTTTGGCATTTTTATGACTCATTGAGTCGATTACTATAGTGCTTGGATATATATACATATACTTGTATATTTTTCGAAGCTGTAGTGAACTGTTTTTCTCTTAGGCAAATGAACTTGCCTCAGCCGAATCCCCTTTGAGTGTTATTTTGGGGCTCCTTGAAGCGCTTAAGGAGGGGATAGTGTTGGGCTTAATGGGGTTTTAGTGGGTGGATCAACAAATGGTAATAAGAGGATGTTGGAACGAGTGCATAACTCTTCGGCTTATATTCGGATATAAGGTAGAAATGGGGCTGCCTTGAAGATGTATGCCAAAATGATTTATTTATTTAATTACTCCGATTCTGATTTTAAATCCCTGTTCTCCCAGAGTCAATTTCCTTTCTTAAAAGTCTCCCATTAATATCAGGTCTAAACATAAGCCGTTTATATCCTTCTCGGGCCAAAATCAAATCAAAGCATATTTTATAATGGAATTAGATTTCCATATTAGCCACAAAAACGAGAAAAGATAAATTCGAAAGACAAAATCATAAATACAAATCCAAGGCAATCTGCCATGATACATGATCTATGCGAATACATTTTATTTAGCTGCATTAACAACTTTTTTGCCGGAGACAACGGGATGCTGCCACTTATTTGCTGCCTAGACCAAGTTTTTTAGGTTGAAATGGGGGAATCGGGGGAATGCAAAAAAATCATGGGGCAGACAATAAATTCACGGCAGGCAAATAAAAATGAAAAACCCAAAAATATATATAGGTTTGTATATGTGTAATACGCAGAGAAATAAAAAGTCTGAAAGTATCCTTCCTTCGCCACTCAACATACTTGGCTCTCTCTTGCCTGGTTTCATTTTGGGGATATTTATTTAAATTTTGATTTAAGGACATCATCAAAACATTTTTTACGTTACATAAATTTGCTGCCTGTTGCCATTCGTCCTGTCCGTCCGTCCTTTCTCCCTTGCCGCCTCCCTCTCCCTTGCGCCGCCTGGCGCTTAACTTTTCATTTTGTAAAATGGACCACAAAATTTGTACTACAAGTTGTCCAACTTGAGCATATTTTTGTTTTATTCTTTGCACATTTTTTTATTGTTCTTGTCATAATAAAAATTGTTGCTGCTTACATTCCTTGTCCGTTGCTTGTCCTAAGGCAAAGACAAATTAAAGACATCAAAAATTATAAGGCGTAAAAATTCCCCGAATTTGTTTTATTTCATTTTTTTTTTACTCTGGAAAACTTAAGCTGCAAGGAAAATTTTACGCAGAAAATGAGATTGCGAGAGAACTGAGGGAGGGGGCTGGGGAAGGAGCGAGTAGTTCGACCACAAGAAGTTTTGCCAAATTGAAAATGGAATTTTTTTTGGAAAACAAAGTTAAAGTTTTCTACACCGAGCGAGAAACGTTGATGGGATTTTCAAAGCGGATTTGCCATCGACAGAGGCTGGGCAGCGGGTGACGTGAAAACTGGCATGTGTGAGTGTGGCACCCCCCTCCATGGAAAATTCTTGCTCGGAATAGAGACGTCACCATCAAGGTGTGCACATCGCACAGTGGGCAACTTTGATTGGGTCCTTTACATAAGCGTTTAATCCTATTTCGCGGTGAGATGCATAAATAGACAAAAGGGGGATGCTGCTGCTGCTGCTAAATGCCCCGAAAACCCCAGCATATGGAACCAGCAGAAGCGAGAGGGTTGCAAAGGAGAAAAATAATAAAAGCAGGGGCTGACAGACGGAAAAGTCCGACTGCAAATGCAATTTTCATGTCACGTAGCATTTGGTTTTTCGGGCTTTGGCGTGGGGTTGCTAAGCGGTCATAGCCGCCATATAAAAACGTATTTAAAGCAGAGACAGACAGAAACAGAGAGCCCGACAATCATTTAATGCAACATGACAGTAAGTAAGTTGTTTCCCTCAGTGACAACTTTTCACAATGCAACCCTTAATAAAAAAGAAGCAAAAGTTGCGCCAGGATTAAATACGCTTAATGCGCAAAATTAAAGGCATAAATGTATGCATGAGGATGCTCCCTTTCCCTGTCCCTTTCCCGCTCCCTTTCCCTTTCCCTCTTCCCTTTCCCTTTCCCCTTACTTTATTTGTTCCAACCACAGTCCGGTCTTCAAAGGCCACAACTCATGCGCTTTAGGGCATTTAGCTTGAACTTACCTCTGGGTTCTGTTTTGGGCTTGGCTGAATTTATTGTGCATAAAAGCCAAAGTCGTGGGCATAATTTTCCCGGGTCCTGCACACACACACACACTCATACTGGAGGCTTAAGCAAATATTAAATACATTAAAACTGACATACGAGGTCGAGTCAAATGAGTAAACAAAACTCAACTGGAGTCGTATTCAAATTGCCTGGATTTCGAGCCACTTAAACGGACTTTGATGTGGTCTTCCCTCGAGTTGGGGGGGTGAGGATTACCCAAGGACATCTAGGGATTAACAATCAGACTGTGTGTGGGTGGCTTGAAACTAGCTTTAGGTGGAGGGAGTTAAGAGTCTTTCAGTAACTCTGCCTCCTGGTTTATATTCCCTTGGTGAGTCACTTAATCTTAGATAGGCCAAGTTCCTCACTGATCTGATAAGTCACGCGAGTAGAGTGTTTTTCTTGGGCTTTCCTATCTATCGTGCACGATGTGAGTCACGCAGGGAACTTGTATATCACGCAAAGGATTTGAAAGGTTATATATAATGCATAAACCTTAAGGGGAGTATAAAGTATAATAATAATAGAAAGCTTTCTTTTAAGTATTAATTAAAAGAAATATCACAGGTAAATCCCTTAACAGTCAGTTGTTTCACCTACTGTATGGCATGGATTTTCCCAAGCTCACAATTTTGCATTCGCAACCTCCCACCCCGATCCTTGGAGTGCATTTGTCGAGCCACTTAACGAGGAATTTCCCCCCATTTAATAGCCAGACAATGCAATCTTTTCATTGGCATTTTCCAATCAATTTCATTTCGGTGATAAGCGTAGCTAGTGAAACTATCAAACTGGCAAACTATCAGCCACCCAAGCGGCAAATCCTCAGCCAGCATATGCGAATATTCCCGGTGGCGATGGTGAAAAACCCACAAAATCATTATTCGTGGGTGAGGCGAAATTCGAGGCACTTAAAATGCTTAAAATACAAAGCGATAAATACGGTAGCGACTCGGGCATTAAACCATATGCCTGCGATAGCACCGAAATGTCCTGATCGAGGGGGGGAGGGTATGAGTCGTCCCTCGCGTAATTGTAATTAATTTCCTGTGATTTTCGTTTGTGGCAGCAACGAAAGGACTCACCCTGCTGGGCGGGCGATCCAGAGGAATAGCTCGGGACAGCATCAGCGTCAACGTCAACGCGGTCCTTGCCCGTTGGTTGGTCCTGGATCCTTGCTGTTCCCTTTTAATCGCCAATCGATAAATTTGCGTTAACTGTCAGCAGACTGTTGTTGCCACTCTGGCGATTTATTTTTTGCTGGTCGGGAGTCCCGCTGCTGCTGCTCATTTAATGCGATTAGATTTAATGGCAGGGCTCGGATCCTGCTGGATGCTGCTGGATTGCTTTTTGCCCGAGCAGCAGGACATTCGCCACGGTCGTCACTTAAAACTACTTATTAGCCTCCATAAAAATCGCCTTAGTCTAATTGGCTATGATTGATTCCGGGGGGCTTTGACTTTGGCTTTGGCTCCGGTCCTGGGCGTAGCTTCAGCTCCTCCCCCGGCTTTGGCTTTGCAAAGGACGAGCCACTAATTTGACTCAAGTTCCGGACAAAATATGTTTTTAATATGCAAAAACTTTTAGCCAAATGGCTTTTAACTGTCATTAAGCAACTGTTGCCCGAACAGCAGAAAATGGCCAATGAAATTTTTATGACCACCAAAACATTTTGTTTTCACGTATAGTATCCCCCCGAAAAAACGACGTCATGTGCCAGCTGTTCGCCGGCTGTCTAGTTTCAGGGACACCGCCAAACTTATATGTATGGGGATACATATTGTAGAGGATGAGGTTGGTTTCGGGTCCTGGCAGAGCAGCTTGTAGGAGACACACAACAAATAACGCTTAAAAGTTGTTGGTCGCTTCACCTGGCCGGCATCATCCTGGATCCCTTTGGTCCTGTCCTTTGTTGTGGCTCTAAAATACTTTTTAATTTTATCAGCAGCACACAGAAGCGTTTACATGCTAAATGAATAGATGCAGTTGGAGAAAATGGAAAGCTATGACCTTTCGGCTTTTACTTGGTGGGAGTTTCAATTATTTTTCGATTAGAGGGGCAGCACCAGCCAGACCTTGGGCTACTGGGCAGGCTTTAGGGGATGCCCCATATTCAATTGGTTACTAAAAATGGGAAAAAGCAAATGAGGAAAGTCAATTTTTACATTTTAATCTTTAAATTTTGTAAGCTTCAATTGGTTACTAAAAATGGGAAAAGGCGAATGAGGAAACTCATTTTATACATTCAAAATACTCTTTAAATATAATACATTTTCTTTTACATTTAACATCTTATTTTAAACTAGTTAGAAATATGTTTTTTAAATTAAAGAACACTTCCTAATTAACTTTAAAATAAAGCAAAAAAATAATGCATAATTAACCACGTTTATATATTTTTCAAATTAAGTTTTGGTGGCTTAGTAATTAGACTTGAGTTTTTTTTACAAGCCAAGTGGTAACCTTATTCAACTTACTATTTTAGGACCTGATACCGAACTTCTGAAAGCCCAAACTTTTCTCGCGGTGCAGCTAAATAGGTGTACAGAACGTGCTCGACAAACTCGCCTCGTACTTTGTCATCAGAGCGTCATCTGTTCGCTCTCTCTCCCCTCCTTGGACCCCGCATTACCTATTGGAAAAGTGGGCAACTAATCAACGACCATTCCGCTGGCATTTCATTATCATTCGCAGGACGTAGAATCCGTTTAGCTGCACTCCACTTCGTCCTGCTCCCTTGGGGCCTTGGCAAAACACCACAAAAATGGCAGCAGTTGGCAGCCATTCCAAGCTCCGTTGCATCGGAATTTTAATTCGGTTTCATTTCGGTTTCGGGGCAGCTGTTGCAGCAAAAGGACCAAGGACACCGAGTACCAACAAGTTGACCAAGATTTAATTGCATTTTGAGTGGCCTGCAATTAATAATTTATGAAAACAGAAAGTGCACGAGTGCAAGGAAAAGTTAGCAAAGTTTTTAATTATTTGCGCTTGATTTTGTTTGTATGAGTAAAGCAAATAAAGTGTGTTGAGGGATGGTGATATTTCCAGGGGGTTGGCCTAGAAGGTATTCTGTATTTTTTTTCGTAGGGCTGCCAGGCATTTATTTCGGGAGGGTTGCAATTGCTGACAAACCGCAGCGAATTGCTAAACACGTGCCCCTTTCTGGTCGCCCAAAAGCACCCTGAATGGGGCAATGAAAAGTTGTAAATTGAACCAGGTCCTTCGTCCTTCGTGGGAGGATACGAGGACTGAGGGTACGGGGTGCAGGGTGTGGCAAGAAGCACGTGCAAAAATGCGTTAAAATTGCGCATTCAACATTTGAACGCAAACACAAACGCAATTAAGCGCGGCGTCAGTGTAATGAAAGTGTCTGGCCAGAAGCAAGGCCTTCTTGCACCGTACCAAGGATAACCCACCCAGAAAGGATAACACCACCCACCATTCACCACCTACCATTGCTTAAGCGCTGGCCGAGACAACGGAAGCGGAAATAACGCAACAGCCTGAGGACGAGCACAACGGACAGTGCGAAGACGAGGCCGTATGACGTTGATGGTCAGCTCATGAGGCCGTGAGAATGCATCGCTCCTGGTCCGGTTGTCAGGGGTTTAGGCACTGGAATTGGTTCGCAGGCCACAGATGAACGATTCTCCAGCGGAAAGGTCCTGTGGGGAATACTCTTTAATATCCTTTATGTAGGCGATATAAACACGAAGTCAGGGAGTCTAATAATTTAAAGATAGAGAAAAATATAATACAAAAGATTTAATTATGAGTTATTTTGTAAAGAAAAACTATAAAATATTCTTATCTATCCAAGCCTATTTGAATTTGTTATCAAAAAACATTTCTTAATTGGAGTTGTGATTGGTAAAACTAAATTAAATTCTACCTTAAATTATAGGCTTTTTCCTCGTTTTACAGGGTACCTTCAACGTTGGGTGTTCTTCACAAATTTCCACATATTGTTTAGCTAACATTGGCCTACCGAATTGTGATGTGTTGCTGCGTTTTCCCTGTTGCTGGCCAATGTATTTGGGCGGTTGGGCTGGGCGGATGGCTGGCCAGACGGACGGGGACGACCGGTCAGCGCGGTTTTGTAAAACGTTTAATTGCAATTTGAAAAGCAGCCTTCAAGTCCGGAGCTGGAGCCACACAAGGGTTGTTGCTGTTGCTCCTGCCGTGCCTGTGTTCAGGATTTATTGCTTTTGGGTCTATTGCAGGTCCCTCTTAACCCCCAGAATCCCCTTTAGCCACCGGACCATCTCGGAGCGAGTGTCTGAGCACTGGCGACTGCAATTGAGGAATTTCATTTTGAAACATTTAATTTCCAACCGTGCAACCCTTTTCCGGGAGGGAAAGTTGGGGATTGGATTAAGGGCCAGGCGGGGGGGGGGCTGATGCTGATAGCCGGAAACGGATATGGGGTCGCACTCTGCCCCCAGCCACTGCCTCTGTCTCGTTCTCGCTTGTTAAACATATGTTTTCATTTGCAATGCAAAGTTTAATAATTGACAATTCTTGGGGGTTGCTTTTTGCCAACGGAAGTGAACAGGGGGGGCTGGTCTCGAGTGTGAGATGTGTAATTGCCAGATCGCTGAAAATGTTCGCTTTTTTTTCGTGTAAAATGCTCTTGGGTTCTCGTGACAAATGAGCCGCCAGTCAGACACCTTCGAGGGGGTAGAAAAAATTAACAGAAGTTGGGGTTGGGAGTATCTGTGGGATGTGTGGAACTGCTACCTTCGTTTCTCTCATTAAGTTTACTTTTTCTGAAAAATAATGAGATTCTTAGTGGGGTTGGTTTTTGTTTTGGGGTTGATTCTGTTGAAAACAATGTGAAAATTCAATTTATTTCCAGTGTTATTTCATCTTTCTTTCATAAAGCGAGCAGGCCTCTTCATAAATGGCATTTTGAATCGATGCAAAAGCCCGAATGCCTTTAAATTACGCTCAAGATTAAACTGCTCTTAGGCAGGCACAACTTTGGGAAGAAAAACAAAACCCAAAAGTACCATAAACCTTCATTATTAATGCCCAAAGATATCAGTTCTTTTCCTCCCATTTCGGCCATAAAAAATTTACAATATTTCTCGTGCCAATTTGATTACAAAAGCAAGCGTTAATTTCCATTATTTCTTCTTTTGCTGATTGTCATTGTTGTCCTTTGCAATTTGTGACCGTTATTTTGCCCCAGCTTCTTTTCGGTCATTTTTAAACCTGATTACATGCAAACACAAAAAATATACCTCGTCCTGCTCCCCCTCCTCGGGCGGCAGCTTTCACGCGGCTTTTTTTCAATTTGTATCACGAACAAAAAAAAAAGGATGCCCGAAATAAAGGAGGAAAACTCATTCAACTGTGACATTTTGTGTTTTGTTTTTGTCAGGCCCCCTCTTTTTTTTTGGGTTTTTTTCTCAGCATTTTTGCATAATTAATATATGTATATCTTTTGATGAAACATATTTGGCAGGAAGAATGGGTAATGCAAATAAATGTTTTGGGGTGAGATAATGCCCCTCGGTTGGGTATATAATTTATAAAAGCCCACGGACAGGGTCGACTGGGTAAGTGAGAGCTATTGAAAGTAAACAGTAAAGGTTAAAAATATCATCTACAATTTACCAAGAGTAAAAATTAGAATACTTTTTTAATAAATACAAATTATACAAATTTCTACAATCTTTTAAAGGTAAATTTATATTTTTTGTAGCATTTTACGATCATATTTTTATTATAATTATTAAAGGAATATATCTTTTGCTTATGCTATAAATCCCTTGATTTTTCGGAAACTTTATAAAGATCTTATTAGTATTATAGATCCCCGTTATCACTCAGTTGGCTAAGATCTTCTTGTTATAAAACAGCGATCTCTTTACAGTATTCAACATTCCATTTGAAACTCCAATTTATGGAATAACCCGAAAACTGTCAAAACCAGCCAAGCCTGCGCCCGTCATTGTCACAGTCCTCGTCCTTGTTGCCATTATAAATGTGCGCTCATTTGCCTTAAATATCCAGGACTTTTGTGCACCACTAAATTAGGCAGTGTGCCTTCTATATATATAAGGGATCCTCCATGCCCGACCTCGTTGACCTTTTGGCCATCAAGTGGAACCAGATGATGGACAAGCGTGAAAGGGTTGCCAGCCGCGAACCGAGGGGCAGCAGGCGACAGAAAATGTTGACAGCTGTTTGTTTGGAATTAGTCAGCGATGTCGGGGATGTCGGAGATGACAGCACACTCTAGCAATGGGCCGGCGACATTTCTTAGCCATGTTAACAGGCGCGAGGGCGAAACCTTTAACCCCATTTTATACCCGACAAGCGAACGGAGGGGAGCTCTTCATTAGGGTTTTCTGATGCGTGCACCGAGAGAACAAAGGTTTTCTAGGATTTTCTGTATAAATAAAATAAGTAGATTGTTTCTAGATATATTTTTATATATATTATCTTTACAGTTACCTCTTCTTCCAATTAAAACAGAATGAAGAAAATGAATGAATTTAAATGAAACCAATTTTTCTTTTCAGTGTTCACCCCCAGCTCCTTTTCCAAGCCACTTTCCTCGGGCTGCATTAACGCTTTTATTGCGTTTTAATTTGCCTTGTCCTTGTCAGTGAGGCATGCAGGGACATGCATCCAGGATGTGGTCAATATGGGTGGGCGCCTGCCCCGAATTGGTGCATGTTGCCGGCCTGTCAAAGGCCACTCTCGCCTGGCCCCCACTTGAGGGAAAGCCAAACATGACGGATCTGACAACCGGACAAGGACATTGACACCGACACAAGCAAGCGCCCCAAGTCCTGCATCCATGCACTGGATGCAATGCCATATTGCAATTAGTTGCAGGTCGAGACTTGCGGCATGTGTGGTCGGCTAATAAGCAGGATGGGATTCCCCCGACTAGCCGCCGGCCTGTTATCCTTTGGCCTGGACGCACAGACTCGCCCGAATGGCAATAACAACCGTCTAGCAGCTTAAAGTAATTAGAACGCCATTTTCATGGGCGTCCTCCCTCGCAAGGACTCGGCGCCACTGCCCGCTGACCCTCCATAAATTCATTCAAGCAACTTAAGCCGACTCCTGGCCGCTGCTACTGTCCCGAAATGTATAAAAGGACACCCATAAATGCGCAGCTTAAAGCCAGGACGAGGCTGGCTACTTGAATGCAACGCAGCCGGGAATGGGCGGAACGGGGGGATTACAGCAAGGACCCCGGCAGGGCCCAGCTGCATTATTACGGTCAAAGTAAATTTATGTGCGCTGTTAATTGAATGCTGCGCCAGCGCCGGGGTCAGGACACCTCGAGTATCCTCCTGATCCTCGTATCGCTCCTTTGCTTTACTTTGCATAAATCCCAAAATTTATTTACAAAAAATAACGAACGAAAAATGACTTCTACAACTACTAAGATACTCTCTCGGAGATATAACATATATTACTCAAAATGTACAAAGAAATAATTGAAGGAATTCTTATTGTTTCTTTCATAAATAACAATATTTTTTGGAAACATTTCAAAGGCAGAAATAGATTCCTTTTCTTAGCAGTTATTTAAATAGTTAAGTCAAGATTTCTATTAAATATTTTAATGGTATAATAAAGCATAGTGAAAGTCTAGTTGCTGTTCCTGAGGAAGAGTATTTCAACCAAGGGGGCATATCGATAAATGCATGTAAATGTGGCAATGGCGAGGGCCATTGTCATACCGATGGTCGCACATAAGGAGAATGCAGCTCATTGTTGGCCATTTTTCATATATTATAATCAGAAAGGATAATGTTAACGCCGCCAACAGCAGAAGGCAGACCACAGATGAGGCATTCGCCGCAGCAAGGCAACCACCAATTATGGGAAACTTTACTTACTGGCTGACACTTAAAGCTTATAATATATAATAGACAACAAAAAATAAATGATTTAAAATACAAATTTCAGTGGACTTTACTCATTTATTAATTTTTAAATACATTTCCCCGAATTTCTCCTTCTATTAACCACACACTGATGTCTCTGTATTAACCCATTTCTCCTGCTTTCCTTCAGGCACTATTGAAATCACTCCAAGCGTAGGCCATAAAGCTATTTTATAGCAGGAGGAGAGCCAACCGCAACCAGGGAAAATCTTGGGCAGCGGCGAAGTCAACAATTTCCCCAGAAACATTCCCCACATGCCAAACTATTTGATAATTAAGTAGATGCGCGACCTCGGAGAGCATAAATCACTTAATTAACTTGACGACACTTCCAGACAGGCAGACAGACAGACAGCCAGCCAAGGGGGACGGAATGAATGCATCCTTGAAAGTATTCCAAATATCTGAAAAGAAAATATAAAAATACAAGCCAAGGAGAGAGCAGGTCTCGTCGTGACTGAAGAATGAAAAATCAATGCGAAAGCAGCGCCCAGAAAAACTATCAAATCTGAGGACGGCCCACTGGGGAGCCATCAATTCATCAAAATGCCGGTGTCTCTATAAATAGTCCGGACTGAACTTCAATAAAATGCCAAAAGTTTTCTACACAGCGGCACTTCAAAAGCCCAGCCCTGCCTGTGTTAAGATACAGAAACCAAATCAATACTGACAGCAGACCTGCAGAGGAAAAATCCAAAAGATCTTTAAAAAGAACATTTAATGCGAGAAGTATTTTAGGTAGAAATTAGATTTTATCTATCTGTAAAATTAATATATATAAAATAGATTGTGTAGATTATCTAATATTTTACAGAAACATTTCTGCAAGTGGCTTTTTCTCAGTGCCTTGCATCGGCCTGCAACCAGGGAAATGTTCACCGATCGAAGCACTAGAAAGTGTCAACGACTCCGTTCCCCATCACGATCATCAATGGACCTCATTACCACGCCTATTTTGTGTTGCCACCAATGTGCGGTAGCCGACAAAAAAAAAACGGCCAGGGAATGAGATACAAAATACGTATACGGGCGGCACTCAGCCGTGGCACCTCCGCACATCTTCTCAGGCCTCCTCGCCTGAACTCAACTCTTCCTTGGGGGCAGGCACGCCCCCTTTTTACAAGTGATCGCAACTGTTCCAGCCATGTGTCTCTTCTGGCTGGCTGAAATATTTTTAAGGCTGAGCAGCGGCAAGTGGGCGTGGCCCAAGACGCCCCCATTCCCCGCCAGCATCCAAACATAAATAACCCAAGTTGTTGACAGTCTTTGGCACTGAAAAATATCATTAAAAGTATATAAAATAAACGACTGGAATGATTTACTGAACTTTGTATATCAGCGAACAAAATCGAAATTTAGTGGTGAGTAATTTGATTTAACGTCTGATTTTCTATGCCCTCAAAGATGTTATTATGAATTTCGTTTTTAAAGAGCCAATATAAAGATGTTTTCAATGTTTTTTCTATACAGAACTTTGAGATATTTAAATATAATATAAATTCACTTGACAGCAATCAATGTCTTTGCGATTCTCAGCTCAATATTTCCAAATAAATCAGCTTAGATATTCATAAGCGAAGCTTAGCAAGCTAATACTTCTTCAAAACAAATTACGTCACTTCCCCTGGCCTGCTATAAATATAATGATATTCCCAAAGGGAAGCCATAATCAAATTCCCGGCAATCACAATGAAACACCTCCGATTCAGTGGGCCACGTGATAAGCTAATCCCCGTCCTGAAACTGACAAAACCATCGCCTTCAGACAATGAAATTTGTGTGCTGGCCCAAATTGAAATGAAAACGAAAATGAAAACTCAAGAACTTATAAATTTCTCATGTGGGGTGCCACTGTCAGATTCGATTCCTTGGCTGGCGGGGATCCTTGTCCCAGTTTCGAGATGAACCACCATCACCACCACCCGCCGGAGCAACCTTCGGTCCACCCATTTTCTCACCCTCAGCGTCGATCCCATCGTCTGTGGATGACACCGCCTTCCCAGCCAAATTCGGTGGCATAGCTGAATTTATCTACATATAAACAAATATTTTTCTTAAATATGACAGCGCTTTGGGGGCGTGTCAATGGAAATTCGGGGGCGTCGAAAAAAAGTGTGTTGGAAATTGAGTTTTAGAAAGTTTTTTCCCATCTCTCTCGCCATCACTCTCGCTCTCGGTCGGTATAAATTTTTGATTTGTCTGCGTTGTTCTTAGACGAAAAGTCCCTCAATATTGTTGTTGTTGCTGTTGTGTTGCTGTTGCTTGGGGGGCGTAGGCGTGTGTGTTTTTTGGGCAGGGGCGTGGCAGTGTGTGTGTGTGTGCCCTGCTGTCATTGCTTGTTTTGCAGTTGACATTGAGTGGCGAACGGAGCCCGTCGATGATATGTTGTGCCGCCTGATGAGTGCCTGCCCATAATGATAATTCCGAGTGTGTGTGTGTGTGTAAGGTACTATGTACCATATGAGTGCCTGTTTACACGCTGCTTATGTGTGGGAGTGCTTTTTTTTTGGGGCGGGGACGGGGGACGGGAGACAAAGCAACCCCTCAGAAAATATTTAATAAAATGCCGGTAGAATTTAATTAGATTTTAATTGCATTTGCAACCGGAACAGAGTGACAAAAGCGAAACAGAATAAGTTTCTGCTGCTAACAAGGAATCTGTTTTTGAGCGATGATTGCATTGGGGGGTTGATGGCAGCTCTTATGTGGGTGGTATTATGATATATTGTGATATTAATAAGGTATAAAAGTCAATGGGAATTAATTTCAATTTAATCTCGCGTCAAAACACACGTCATCTTCATGGAAAAGTTGCTGTGCTTCTTCGAAGTAAATAAATTCTATTAGGTATTCAATAAGATAGATTTATAATTAATTAATAATACTTTAGTCCCTTGTATGCATACAAATTTATTAGATACTTAAGCTAAATACTGGGGATTATGTAATACCAAGATGAGTAAAGCCTTACGATTCTTCACAGTTGTTTTTTTTTCTAATACAGACTCTCTGGATTTAGTTTACAAGTCAGAAAAAGAATCTTGTATCTTGTATCTTGCTCTTATAAAATCTTAAGTTAAACTTTTAATAGAGAACTTAGGGACAGTTCTTAAAGCCCTATTCATGATTTATTTCTAACAGTTTTTCAGCATATTGTGGTAACCCGTTAAGAACACTTGCATTCATCATAATTACTTAAGGTTAGATAAGTTTCTTCATTAAAAATGAACACTTAAGAAGCCTTTCATCTTCGCCTCTAAGTTCCAGATTTATATTGAAGCCATTATTCAACTCCTTTTGATCTCGTTAACAGGAACCGAATCAAAGAAGCCTTTACCAATCTCCTCGAAAACATTTCTTTGGCCTAAACCTTTTCAAGCCAATTAGAGATGCTTCGCGTCGAGGCGTTACGAATCGGAAGTGATACAAACACGAACACAAATTCAACTCCGTGATCGAAATCATCATTTCTGATCTCCACCGTGCTGCCCCACGTACCTTCTGCTGCCGCACGACTTTAATCGCTTGCCGAGTCATCAAACGAGGTGCAACGGAGATGACACCTCTGGAAATGTGATTCAGAATGCCGAAAAGGGGAGAATCTTTTGTGGCACAGAAAAATTGGTCAATTTAACACAATGATATAACGAGCCTGAACTTGAATACTTGAATGCGTTGAAGGTGAACGGAATGAGCGCAGAGCAGAGTTCACTTATTAAGTCATTACCTCAATTAGAGGAGGAAGTACTGCACATATTATATATGGGTCCTGTATGATGTAATCATTCGAATACTACCCAGCATGAGGGTATGGCTTACTAATTTCCTTTTAATTACAACTTTCCAACGAGTTGTTTTGAGCTGAGCAACCAAAACTCATCTGCAATTACTCCTGCCAGAAGGGGACCGGGGGAGATCATTCACTGGCCTGGAGATGTCTTTTCGCTGTCGACTTTGCCTTTATAAATATGCAGAAATTAGTGGCGAACAAATCTTGGGCAAGTTTTTGGCATTAACACCTTTCAATCTGAGCGAGTTGCAAACAACATTGCGAATATGACAAAATGGATTTGAAATGGTACAGTAGGCACTGGCATTGGAAGGAATACACCTAAATATAGCTTACTCTACAAAGATTTGCTATTTAAATACACCCAAAGGTAGCTTACTCTACGAAGATTTGCTATACAAATTATGTTCTTTAATAAGAATCATTTTAAAATAGCTACGAATTATATTATATATTATAATATATACATTTTTAATAAAGAAACACATTTAAAATGTTTAAAAATTTTAAATAAGGCTCACTCTGTATTATTTTTAATTATCTAGGGGGAGGAAGTGGTTACCAAAATGATTAGGTTTGATTACTTATAAATTTGATATCAAAATGTATTACAAAACAACTTTATTTATTAAACCTTCTTAGAAAACAATTGTTTAGGATTAAATAATAATAGGGGAGGGGCTTTTTAAATAATAACTCTTGATTATATAGGGGGGGATAGATACAAAATCATCAATAATGTGAACGAAATCTATGGACAATCCCCTTAACAAAGGAACAATACAATATTTAAATATCGTTACATTTTAAATATTTCTAATAACATTTAATCGCCAATTGGTTGGCGACCCTTTTAGGCAGCTTCCCCTGCACTTTGCCTCACTAAGCGAGCGCGCAGGAAATGTCACGACATCCAACAGCTCCCGAGGAGACTTCAGGTTTTTGCCCGCAGATATCTGGCTGTTCGCTTTTTCGCACTGCACTTTTGAATATGCATAAAAAATTGGTATTAAAACGTCGCATGTAAGACATTAATCAGCTGGCAAAGTGGCAGCAGCAGCAGACAGGAGCTGCGGGGCAATGTGAGCAACTCAATGCGGTGGCTAGGTGAAGTCACTGAGCAGCAAGTTGAGCGCTTGCATCATGCGCTTGATTAATCTGCATTTCCCCCCTCTGAAAATCTCAAACTCGTCGGGAAAAATCCGCGCATAAGCAGCTTGACTCTTGCCAGATTGGATGGATGCAGCGGTGGGCAACGCAACTTATCCCCCACTCCATGCATCTCTTCTGGCTGTCGGGTTTTATTTTCGAGTGCCCACACAGCACGAAAAGCGACCGCAACTCTTTGCCCGAACAATAAATTCACATTAAGGAAAACCAGCAGCAACACCAACAACAGACAAAATGTTACAAGAAAAGTTTGTTTCATTAAAAACATTAGAATGAAGCGATTGGGGAATGGGAGGCGACAGGCGAGTCGGGCCCCTACCATAATTTTGCATGCCTGCTGCCGGCTGAATAATACGAATGTGCCTGTTGATTGTTTTCAGCATCTGTAGCATTGAGTGATGAGAAATATTTCCCCCACTCCAAACCGAATCCCATCCGAGACGCACACATGGCCCTGTGCATTGCTTGCCACAAATATTTTCCCCCTAGATACTCTGGCTGGATCTGTGCGTATGCGAGAAGATTTTCCAAAACATTAACAATCCTGAAGATCCGGCTGAGGCCAAATGTTTATCAAGAGCGAAAACTGGGAGAGAATCCCAACGAATTTGAAGAACTCTATAAATACAGCTATAAGCAATAAATTATTTTATTGATTGGGCAGAAATATTTATCCAGTTAAGGATGAATGTAAGATTTTTACTTACATTAAACTAGGTGCTAACTTAAATGGAATTCAATTCTGGATCTAATGATAAATCTTACCCAAATCTTTAGGATTTATTTATTCCAATTATTTTAGCTTAATTTCCAAAGATATTCCACTAACCCAACCCCCCAAAGAGTGCTCTCCAGCTGCAGCAAAAAAAGAAGATACTTTCAACACTGCAGACATTTGGCCCTCGACTAGATTTCGATACCGTAATTCAAGTGGCCAGACTTTGACTACTCGGCGGCTAAATGCAGCGCATAATTCACAATGAGTGATTCTTAAATCGTCCATTAAGATAATTTTTATGGTAGAGCGAGTCCCCCAAAATAGGGGGGAGCTTGCAGCATCAGCCACTGGAGTCTCGAGGCCGCCGCGGCGGCTCCTTCTTCGTTTATCAATTGGGGCGGCAAACACTCGCGGCTGGGCCGCTCGCTAATTATCAGCAAAATGCCTACACAGGGCAAAATGTGGATCTGCTCTGGCCGTGGTCCAAATTTAGCAATGTCTAAGTGCATCCCATGGATGTGTGGATGCGTTCCCGGGACTGCGTCATGCTCGACAATTTTTCACGCTTTTCTTGCGCTGGTTTTTCCCCGGCAGCCACAGCCACAGCCGCAACTACACTCCCTCCGATTTTCCGATTGCCAAGACAAAGCAATGTCTGGGCCCCAAAACTGGCCGGCCTATGATTGATGTGCAGTTGATGACTATATAACTTTGTATGATTCTTCGAGCTGTCCCGAGTTGGACGGGGAGCGACTTCGGGAGCAGGCTTGGTTTTGTAGGTGGACGCGTCTTTAATTAGTTTGGTTTCTACGAGGAGTCGAGGGGGGAAAACTTCTGCTCATTTGCCTGGCGTTAAAAATGTTGAATAATTGAAATTTCTTGGAATTTTTCATTACTAGTCGAGCGGGCTGGAGCGAGCGAAAGAGCAAAGTAAAATTTGTTTTGTGGTCGCGTGGCGGTCTTTGATATTTTTTTTTATTTTTTTTGTAACCATTTCCCTGCTAAAGTCTAAAGTCTCCCTTTTCGGTCGGCGATTTTCATTGGAAATTGAATTTTGTGAGGTTTTCCTGTTTAAAAATTAGTGATTGTGACTAATTATGCTGTCGCTGGCAAACTAAGGCAATTTGTAAGATTTGCTTGGGGAGAAACCTGTCTTTGAAGTTTTGAAGGCAGCACGCGATCGGAGAAAGCAAAGGAATTTGTAAAGATTATCGTGCTATTTAAGGGTTCTCTTTTAAATAAAAGAACTTCCCTGTATTTAAATAGTTTTTTTTTATAAGTAAAGTATAAATGTCCTTTGCCAATCTTAAGATGAAACATTGTAAGTATAATTTCCAGGCGAGGAACAAGTCCCACACATCTGACGCCCTGATGAATTTCCTGTCCGTTTCCAAAGCCTTTCCACCATCAATATTTGTCTCCAAATTGTCAATCGAAGCCAAATGACTTGACCGAAAAGTTTAAAGCTGATCAGGACCGCTTCCTGCATTTTGTCTCTGGGCTGCATTTGACGAACAGGTCACGTACGGCGTGTCATTGCTGAGCGGCTGCCAGCCAAATTGGCTACAGTAAAGCATCCGCCGCATTATCTTCATCTTCATCACCGAGGCGACTCGGTCTGTGCCCAGTCCCCTGCCCCCGGCCCCCGGCCCCCTGCCACCGGACTGAAACGAGGCGCCCACAATTACGTTTGAGAACTGCAAACTGCAAATGGACGGTAAGGTTTGTGCAATTTTTCTATTGAATTCTCGCTGAGAGCTTCGCCTCGGTTCTCCTTTTCGCAGCAGCTCTTGGCCGGCAGCGAGGCACGTGCTCGGAATGCTAAGGAACCGAGCCGGGGAAGATGCCAACAATGTGGCAGCTTCTCCTTTGGAGAGCTCAAGCATTATGATTGATAAGTTCGTTTTGTGAATTTTTCATAAATTAGGCAACAGCTGTGTGCCAGGGGGTAACTGAAGCTGGGTGGCGACCCATCATCGAGTGCCCAATCGTGCGCCATTTGTCTATTTTAATTAAAGGAACTTGGCGCTGATCTCATCCCATCCATATAGCTAAGCCCGACTCCTAGCCCCAGCTATTGGTGGTGCCTCCTTTGTTTGTCCTCACGCACGTCTGGCTTCCTTTCGCCTGTTAATCAGCTGTTAAGCGGTAAGGGGAAGTGAAATTTTAATAAGAGCTTTAACATAAATCAAATCACATCCACTGACCACCAGCTGCCGTTGATTCCAGCGGTGAGCGGGGGAATTTTCCTTTGATTGGCAACCCATTTGCCAGCGCAATTACTTAATTATTTTCTCTAGCCTATGTGGAGGGATGGTCGGAAAAATGTGAACAAACTAATGAGGGATTTAATATTCGTATTATCAAGAAACCAACACGAATGTCTAAGACACTTATTAGTGTTTTATCTAAGAAATATGAATTAAGTATTAAAGAAAATTATCCCAAATAAAGCCGACATCTTCTCCCCTTCTCAAGCGCCTTTAACAAATCATTACTCAGCTTAACCTTTGATTCTTACCGCATATTCTCCCTAGTTTCCCCATATTTCCTCACATTGCAACCCTTACTTTGGCAACTCTCATTCTCACATTTGCAAATAATTAAGTGCCTTGGCGGGGCCAATTTAAATCGCGTGCTGTCCAAATGCATTAAGCCACATCAAAACCGAGATGGCGACATCAACGCCAGGCTCCCCACTCCAGTGTCCTGCCGCATTGCCCCCACTTATTAACAGCACCGTAATCTGAATGTGAAATCAAGTTGCAGGGCACAGCAGCCCACAATAACAGTTGACAACTGTCGACGGTCGTCTGGCAGGCATTTAAACGCTTGTCAAAATTATATAAACGGCTGTCAGAAAGTGCCGGCGGGAACTAGGGAACTTTTTCCCGGGCGCAGCCGTCTTTAAAGTGCAGCAGGACACTGCTAGAAAAATTATGATTCCTCACTGAAAAGAACTCTCAAAAATATATGATATTTTTGAGGAATTTCTATATCTACAACTAGTATAAAGTATAACATTTAAGTAACTTCTTTCTGTGTAATGATGGGCTCCTGGTATCCCTGCAGTCGGAACTCGACGTTTCTGTGGCAATTAATGCGAATTTCGACATCATAATTAAAGCGCATGGTGACGACGACGCTGGGTCTCGTCTTGCGACCGGGTCCATTATATTTAATGAGTGAACCAACGGTACCAAGTGAAACCAGAAGGCCCGCGGAGGAGCACAGAGTGCCAGGCCCCAGACCAGCAGAAGTAGTCCGACCCAGACCGGTCCCAGACCCATTCATTCACTTTTGATATTTGCATATTTTCACATGTCATTCGGTCTTTTTGGCATTTCTTTTCCGCCTTTTGTGCGCTGCAAATGCAATTGCGCTGGGAGTAGTCTGTGGCAAGTAGTCTGAGGCGAGATCTTCATGCGGGAAGATGACAGCGGATGGAGCGGGGGAGGCCGCGCATAATTAGCCGCAGACTTTTGCCGGTTGACAAACTCTTTGAAGAGCTCCTCGAACCGCAGACACGTGTGCATCTCTCTCCCAGGAACCCAGCCAGCCGGTTGGCTTTATTTATTGTTGGGCTGAATGTCTTAATTTATGAACGACTGTCAGGGCGCTCGAGACCTGCCATCGGTGTCGGTTGTTTGCGATGAGATGGCAAAGAGATCTCGGCAGACAAGCGGCTCCATTCATTGTCCCTATGCACACACTATATACATATGACTCAACTGAAATCGGTTCCTCCTGATTCATCAGGCATATCCCAGTAGAGTTTCGTTTTGTTCAATCGCGATAAGCTTTATCTCCGGCATTTGGCATTCAACATTTATGAGTGCGACTTGCAAAACACTTTTGGCCTCGCCGAAAGTTTTGCCGCTCCACCCGCTCTGCCAGCCAGCCCTCAAGTGCAATCAAATAATTGTAATCTCTTTCAAATTGCAGTTAAGTTTTACTTCCACTTCGCAGCCAACTCCCACGCTCACTTGATTATGCTGATGAGCACGTAGCTGTAACCCGAAATGCACTTCTGGTTCGGGTTCTGGTTCTGGTTCTGGTTGAAGAAGAGTGCTTGGCAAACTGACTTTTTCGGCATTCTTAATTAGAGTAGATAATGCTGATGGCTTTGGGGGCTTTTCCGGCTCGGATTTATTTGCTCAATTCGATTATAAGTAAGTGTTGGTCAGCGGAGCGAGAGCTCCAAGAGCTGCTTAAATGCTGCGAAAAGATTTCACAATGTGAAAAGTTTGCAGAGGGCATTTTTATAGACATCTTATGAGGGGGGAGAAGCAGAATGCGGGGAGTACCAGATTATTATTATTATTACTATTATTTTTGTCTTTTTTTTTTAATAATTTTAATCGTGACAAAATTGATGAAGAACCAAATATGTATGTTTCCGAAACAGATTACTATATTTTCTGTGAGCTTAAGAATTCACAGAAAAATGTTATTTGCGGTAAAATCTCTTAGCTTCAGTTAGTTGGTTTTTAAAGCTTGTTTAATTTAATTGTATTTATGCAGTTTATATACATTTATATGTTTTATTTTATATTTATATAGCTATATCAGTGTTGGCCACTGCCACGACTCGCCAGTAGGCCAGCTTCTATGCCCAGACTCTGCTCAGACGTCCGTAAGGCGTCGACAAACAATCGGAACAAATCGGTTTTACTCACACAAACATGCTAGTCTAACAATCCCAAGTATGCGTGTGTCCACCATTGATATTACTCATACGACACGTGTGCCAGTGAAGGATAAGAACTAGATATGCGTATAAGTGATAAGCTTCGATGTTTATAATCAGAAATTAAAAATCAGCAATCTTCTTAATATAAAGAAAGGTAATAAATCCAACTAACATCTGTTTATCTCACCTAGCTATCATAGAAGCTACTGCTAGACTTCGATTTCCTAGTACTCCGTGACTATAGATTCGAAAGCCGATGCTAACTCACAGATTTCTAACACACAACCTTTCACAACCTAATTCACAATGAGCTACCCCCAAAAGTCCGAGAGTATTGCAAATGATATTACCGATGATGTCCTGCGGGCGACGGACGTTTTGACCCAAAGGGGCCCAGTGAAGCAAATGGGCGGAGAAGAGGATCTTATCCGCTGGGTCCGGTCCCAGGCCTACCGCGACCTCATCGCCTACATTAACAACACAAGCTTGGCCCTGCGGGGTCATCGCTTGACTGGGCAATTCCCAGTATCGGAGCAGATGCAAAGGCTATGCGGTATGTTTGACATTCTGGATCGCACCATGGCCGATCATGCGCCAAAGACCAGAGACGCATCGGGTGCTACTACTCCTGGCAAGAGGAGTCCCTACCGTATGTGGTTGCGGAACATGTTCCAGATCGTCCTGAGCCAGTTGGCCAGGGGCATCTGCGCGGATAAGTGCCAGCACATCCATGAACTGGGCGAGTACCTTAGACGCTCCTTTGGCAACGCCACCGGCTTTGAATTTGGCCCCGGGAACGAGCTGATGTTCCTCTTCTTCCTCTGCGGCTTGTTCCGGTCTGGCATTCTGGTGGCTGATGATACCGTGGCCGCCGCTCTGATGCTATGCTCTCGTTACATAAATCTGGTGCGCCGTCTGGTCACGACCTATTCCATACCGATGGCCAGTAACCCGAGGTGCTGCATCGAGGACTATTTCGTTGTGCCCTACCTTTGGGGAGCCGCACAACTCTGTGTGAACGAGCCTTTCACTCCGATGCAGTGCGAGAAACCGGAGGTGAGGGAGAACTACCGGCAGGACTACATGATACTGAACCTAATCGATAATCTGCCGGCGAAAATGGCTCCGCTGAGTAACAACGCCTTTCAGCTGTGGTGCCTCCTATCCGTTCCAACATGGCCAGATGTGTACCGGGCACTCGAACGCTGCTATGTCAATCATGTTCTGGCTTCCTTCCATACCGTTGAGAATGCAATCTTCTGGGAACTGATGTCCTTTGAGGCGGCCCCGGCGGTGGAGCAATTGCACCGCCCGTCCCTAAGCCAGCGCTACGTGATTCGTCCTGATCAGGAGGAGTGGACATCCGACCAACCAAAAATCGTTTCATTTGCGCCAGTCCGATCCTATGTCAGTCTGGATCTTTTTGTTGGCTTCCAGGATCCGCCAAGGCAGTCCGTAGAGGAATCGGAGGATAGCGAGGATGCCGATCGCCTGGCAATGCAGCACCCAACAAACGAAGATGAAGGTGTTTCCGGGCATTTGGTTAAGGATTCTAATAGTTCCTTATCCGCTGAAACCAAATTATTTATGGGCAAATACGAATGAATTCATTTATTATATTATTACTCAGAGAGTGTTCTTGTTAAGATACTAAAAAGGTTCATAATAGAAATAAAAATAAAACAGTTTTTGGGAGGTTATTAAGAGCCATAAGGTCATTCCGCATTTGTACATATATTTTTAATTCGATTTAGGCTGATTTTTCATTTGTGGCTTTCTAGTTCGATCTATTTATCAATTCGGAAGAACTTTAAGCAGCTATAGCTTCGAAAATGAGAGGTTTTCTTTAGAGGTTAAGAAACATCGATATTTTTCACCACCTCTAATACAGGTGAACAACATCGATGTATCACCACCTCTAGTTTTATTTATATTTATAATTAATATCTGTAGCTTTTCCTTGAAATCAGTTAGTATTAGGGAAAATCTATAGCTCATAATAAAGCTCCCTTACAAAATTGGTTTGCCCAATTCCGGCACATTTTCCGGTGGGCTGAAAATTTCCTTTGCCTTCCCCCAGCTTCATCTGATCGGCCTGTTTTGTGCCGCCAGCGGAATGCACTTGATAAATTGTTTACTTTGGAATTAATTACTTCGCTCATTGTTTTCTTGGCCGGCGGAAGTGCCAGCCATTGACCGCCAGGGGGCAGCGCTGTGTTAGCCATGTTATCCAGGCTCCTTTGTGCGCTGCATAAATCAAGTTGGCAGCACCGTTTGCAGCACTTTCAACACTTTTGTGGCCCTCGCAGGCCCGTTCGCCTTTTTATTTCCCGCCCAGTTTTTTGTGCCCCTCCGATCGTGGCAATAAAATTGCATTTAATTAGGCAAGTGGAGGAGGGGGCAGAGGGTCGGCCATTGGGAAATTGGCCTTGGATTGGAGCTGGGGGCCAGCACTTCATTGTTGCGCGCATTTTTGAGCTCATTAAACCGGCTGCAATTGTTGCCGTGCATTGCGTGAGCCGCTTTTGTTGTTGGTGCCGGTGCCGGTGCCGGTGCCGTTTCTGCCCTTTTGTTGGCCGGGCCGGCAATCAATTTGCAGTCAGCAGTAGTCTGCGTCTGCAGCTTGGCAAAAAGTTGCAGAAATGCAAAAATGAAATTATATTTGTGGGGCCCCGGCACATCATTAAAATGCATCGACCTGGGAGCAAACGAGGCGAACACCTCTCTCCTTCATTTGGTTGGAATTTCAAAAGTCTCTCATCAGCCTAGGAACCAGGAAACGAAGGCCATTATGTTTATAATCAGGCTGGGGAATGCATGAGTTTTCTTCTTCAATTTTGCAAAACAAACATTGTAGAAAGGCATAACAAGCTGATGGATAGATGACCAGTCAAAGCCAGAGTCATTAAAATATGAGAGTAAGACTCTGCAGGAAAAGAAAACATTTTTAAGAGTGATTTTATTGCTACTGAGAAATGGAATATTTCGGTAATCAAAGATAAATTAAAGACGTCTCTAGAAAGCAACAGAAACATGTAAAAAATGTAAGCATTTCAAGTAAATTAGTAATGAATTCTCGCGCTAATTCTCTCGAAGAACTTTAGATTCTATTTAGTTCCTTTCTACCTCAGTGATTCTTCCCTTTCGAATTCCCAACAAATGTCAAAGACTTCATTCACTTCTCCTGTCAACTGTAGACCATGTTTTGTTTTGCTGATTGACTTTCGCATGCAATTTCCATGTTTTTCCCTTAACGCCTCAATGATTGCCAACAATGGCGGGAGAAGAAGTGCAGTCTGCTGAAGGAGATGGGTATGGAGACGGAGACGTTGACGTGGCAAGATGGCGTGTGGCAGGGCCATAAAGCTGCTAAAACTGCCCTGCCTATGGAGCTTATAAAATACCCAAACAAACACACTGGGAATGCGCTAAATGAATGCAATAAACCAACTGGAAAGGGTCCCCAGCCTTTGTTTTATGGCCACGCTTCGCTGAGCACTAGGGGAGGCTCCATCGCTCCAACTCGCTTTCTCTGCGGCCATATACCGCTCGTGCGGTCTCTTTTCGACTTGTATCGGGTCTGCGATCGCCGGCAAATGGCAACAATCAGCGTCTGCAACGGCAACGGCAACTTCAACTTCAACTTCAACTTCAGCTTCAGCTTCAGCTTGGACTTCAGGCCAAGTTGGCCGTCCTGTCCGATTTTGCTGGCTTTGTGGAGCGGGAGCAATCAACGCATTGTCGACAGGTGGAAAACTTCATGGCCAATGAATTGCTGTTACCATGTTTTAACCCTTTTAATACCCTACAAGGGGGTACTGTCAGTTTTGGCCACTAAATGAGAGCCTCTTGAGGTAGGAGTCTATGCTCAGCAAAGTGAAAAATAATATTTAAATATAATAAACATATAAGAACGATTTTCTACTAATGTTATATCTTTGAATAAAATTCTAGGAAGATCTAAAGATTGGTTTGTTATCAAACTTCCTCAGATTTTAATGATTTAACAGCTTAAAAATATATTTAACAATTAACATTGCACCTTTTATAGAGTATTTGTATATCGGTTGATCAAAACTATCTTTACTTTTCATTTTATTTCGCTGCTGTTGTATTTTGCATGGCCTGAAGCTGATTTTGCTGCTGCCGCAGACTGACAGCAACAGTTTCATTTCGTTTCGCTCCTTCTTTTTTCTCCGTGTGTTGACGTGGCCAGTAATTTGTGTTGTTGCCGTTTGTTGGTTGGCCAAGGGAAAGGGCCAACAGCAGCAGCAACAATACAAACAACAACAACAATGGCCGCAAACACACATGCAATTTTGTGCATTAAAATTTCACACTGCACTCGCTTGTTGTTTGTTTGTTTGTTTGTTGGTTGGCTTGGCTCGGTCGGGTTGGTCGAATGCTTTTTTGGCTTTTCGGAGGGAGGGAGGGAGGGAGGGAGGGGAGCAACTCCTTTTGGCCCGCTGCATTTACTGTTTAATTTGGCATGCATTTTGCTGACTCCTTCCTCCATTCTACCCCGGTTTTTCTGCAGTTTCTGCTGATGTCGCCTGCCACAAGCAGCTGACAACAAAATGGCGATAGTGTTCTCCACCCCCTCTGCCTGGTCCTGCTCCTGCTTCCCCTCCGCTGCTCACCTTGTTCATTGCACCTGGCTGAAACCGAGGACGTCATCGTCATCGTAGTCGTCGCCACCGCCTGTCAACAGCCACGTTTTTTGGCCTTCGTCGGGGGCGTGGTCTTGCCGGTTAAGAACGGGTTAAAGAGGCAAAGGCCGCATTTAATTTGGCTGAAATTTAATTAAGGCAACTCAACTCAACTTGACTCAACTGTCCGGGCATCGGGCGGATTTCAATTAACCGGGCTGAAAAGCAAAGGTTAAATAAGTCTGTGTTTTTCCATTTATATTTTGTTTGTTTGTATTATTAAATGCAAATTAATGCATTTAATGAAAAGCAGTCAAGCTTATGATGGACATTTTTATTTATATTTGTATTAATAATAATCCTCTACAAGCAATGGGAAATTAAATGAGATATATTTAGTATTTTTTATACAATGCCAAAAAGGATATTTTAAATCAGTTAATCAGCGATGATCTCATTAACTTTTAATCACTAGCTTATTCTTTACCTTTTATGTGTATTTTATGTTTAAAATAAAGATCAACTCTTAAGCAAAATAAAATAAGATATTCAGCGGGGAAAACCTTTGCAAATTCATCTTTAAACTTTTGCCCAACTCACTCTTTGGGTCCTTTTCCAATTTGAGCAATTTAAAACGCAAATCGCTGGCACCACCAGCATTGTCATCATGCAAATGCTTGTCATGCATATTTAATGCAAGTTCCTCCACTCCCCCCTTTTTTTTTTTTTGGCCAAAAGAAAAATGCGGAAAAAGTCGGGATGGCCCGCAGTAAACACTTTTCACGATCAGTGGGCCATATAAAAAGAAGTCCTTCTGTCCTGAATTTCCCGGAGTGAATGCATTACGCTAATTAATTCTTGATATATGGCGGAGTAGCTGTGGCCAAAACGAGGCCACAAACCTGCAACTGGCCATAAAAAGGAGACGCCGGCAATAAAGGAAACCAAAGCGCAAAAAAAAAAAACAGAGGGGCGGAGCAAAAAGCCGTGAGTTGAAAAAAAGGAGTAATATCTACATTTGCTCCAGTTATATTTTTTATTTTATTTTTTTTTTTGTGAATGTACTGGCACTGTTGCCACTGCCGGAGTTCGCTGTAAATTCACGAGGGCAATTAAAATTTAGCTGGCTTTAAAGTTGCGCTCCTGCAGGAGCAACGGTGACAGATGCCGCGGTTAAAGTTTAATGACAAAAAGGAAAAATATTAAGAAAAGGAAAGAAAAAAAAAACTGGGCAGGGCGTATGAAGGGGCAGGAGGAGCTGGAGCAGCGAAAGTGAACAGTTGCCAGCGTCTGGGATGTGTGTCCTGGCCAGGATGCAGCTTCTCAGCTTTTTTTTCTTGTACGACCACATGTGTTTCCCTACACTGTGGGTAAAAGGTGTTAACTCTAGTTAAGAAAATTCAAGCAAAGAATCATTGAAGCATATTATTTCCCAATATTTATAATATGCTTTATAAACTTTTTCAATTATGATCTTTTTTTAATTAAATTGGAGTCTCTTTACCCTATTTCATTACATTTTTCTAATTTAATTTTTATATTATTCGAATTACAGTGCATTTATACACATGTGGCAACGCATCTCCGACAGGAAACCATTCGCAGCCACCGCCAAAATGTGGCAACAGCGCCAGAGACAACAGAGGATGAAGGAAGCTTACTTCCTACTACTCCTATATGCCGACCCACTCCCCCTCCACCCTATATCCTTCCTCTTCCCCCCTTGCTAACCAACTGCTAAACGCACTGAGAACTTTCCCACACACACTTGTACCCACATGCAACATTCTGTTGCTTCTGCCGCGAAGCGAAAGTGCGCGGAAGTAATAAAACATGCGGGAGTCGAGGCGGGCGGAGGCTGCAACTTTTGCGACGCTTGTTGCACTCGCTGTTGCAATTGTCTGGAAAGTGTTGCGACACTGGCGGCAAAGGCGGCTAAGGAGGCCCAGGAGGCAGGAAGGGTTGCCTTTCCCCCAGTGGGTGCCAGCATTTGTGCTTAAGTGCCGCAATATTTGCAGAGCGGCGAATATTTTTCCATGTAATTTATGAGTGCGGTTAGGCCAGCATATGGAGGGAAAATTATAACTGCCACCTAAGCGTGGTAAGAAAAGGGAAAATGTATCAAAGGAAACTTAAATAATATATTAAAAAGGTGGCCTTAGTTCCTTACTAATAAACAAAAACAACATTTAGCTCCAAGGAAGAATATTCTTTAAGTTTTGTTTCTGGAATTATCTCTCTCTTTAAAAAACACAGAATAAATCACTCCAGCGCCGTTCCTAATAGGAACACAAATTTAAACTGACTGGAATTTTGGCAAGTTTTAAGAGGATAATTGCCTAATGACCCAACTGCATCAGGTGCTATTCAGCATGATTTGTGTTGCGAAAAAATGCCAAGACGGAGTCATCGAAAGTGAAGTTAATGGCTGGCCGCAAGAGTCAGGATACACCTACTGGCGGCGGGCCCAAGGAGAATGAGGAGCCGCCGTATCCTGAACAACAGCTGCCACACAGGCACCCCGAGCACCTCGATCCCGATCCCGATCCCGATCTAATTTAGGCGTATTAGTTGCCCCGCAACAAAGGGCGAATCCAGACAAAGACAAAGACAATACTTAGACGGGACCTTTTGTGCCTCGCTCGTTCGGCTTCGCTGCGAGGATCCTTGGGCACTCCGATAAGGCGCTGCTAATGGCTTCATTAGGCTGTGCAGGTTCAACTGAAGGTTCATCTTGAGGTTCTCATCTGTTTGCCACATGCCGGGAGGCAGGAGCATTGCGATCGCTCGATCTCTAGGCGGACTTTGAAGTAACCGCAGCTGAGGAAGATCCTTTGCCCTCGCGTCTGTTTAGATACATTTCAATGATTACAATTCGTTTCGTGAAATTGCTCAAGAGGCAGCAACTAATATTTTGGCATCACTTGAGAAGCGCAGACATATGAGGAAAATACAGAAAGAAAGGAGATTTTCGTCTTAGGAGAATTTCCCATAAAAAAAAAAAAACGTCTGATGATACAAATCAAATTGCCAACTCATAAAGTCCCATAAATGCAACGAAACATTTCATTTTCGGGCATTTGTTTTTTATTACACTTTTCGTTTTCCTTTGCTCCTTGAGCGGAAATTCACACCTTTTGGCCACAACAAGGGGCTTGGCTTCGGCCTGATCTTCTTATTTTATGGCCCACCATCTCACTTGACTTGACTTTTATGGGCAGTTTTCTTATGAAAAGAAATTAAAATTATATAACCACATATATACGAAATATATAAATACATTAACCAATAAAGATATGACCCGGCAAGGAAATCATTTAAAGAAAAGTGCACAAATTGTGATGTGGGCTTTGAGTGAAACGCATTCCTCGACAAGTGTCATTAAAAGTGTGTTCTCGGGATACATGGCACCGTACCGTATATAGGATGTCGGGAATAGTATTATATTTGTATGCAAAAGCAGTGCCCAAGAGCCTCGTAAAGCATCGGTTGAAGTGCACATAAAAATTGTAATCGCTTGGAGTACTTACATGCATAAGAAATGTTTCTGTTTCAGTGTTTTCTTTTGTTTGAAGGGTTCTCCCAAAGAAACATACATACATTTATCCCTCCAACCTTCGGTCATGTTTCTCGATTAGACAGCAGACTCGTTAAAATTGCTCATGAACTTGAATCGTTAAATCGTATATCGGAGCAGATATGCACAGTTATATGATTTGTTTCCCTAGAGTTATGATTGGAATAAAAATGGAAATGGAAACTTGAGAGGCAATGCACTTGTAAAATAATAGCGATCTCCCCTCATTAAATATTTAGAGAAGCAGATGTTAAATTAAATCTCGAATAGTGAATAATATTCTTAATTAAATTAACAAAGTTTCTAGAGAAATTAAAAACAATAATCACACATATAAACAAATCAATCAGTGAGTTTTCCAACTCAATCAACACTTTGCTATCTTAGAGAAGACATACCCAGCTTGAAATCACATTGTTAACAAATGTTCTTTACAAGTTCACACCAAATGTTCACACTTCAGATCAGAAGGCAGTATGGAGTGAAGGGAATATGTAGGTGCCAGAAATCAAAGAACTTGGCGCCGCCTTCAAAAGGCCACAACAACTGCCAACTGAATAGCATACATAATGCTGTGTAGAGACTCCTTTTATGGCCTTTAATTGCATTTCGATGGCCAATAAAACGTTCAGATTCAGCCAAATTAACGACGGGAAGTGCCAGCATAATTAGCATCTCTCCAAGTCGGTGCCTTTGATGGGATCCGAAGGCCAGGTGGCGCCAAAAATGCATCGTTCCAGCGTCAGGAAGGGGGACTGGTGTGATTTGGCTGAAAACAAATGCTGGGAATTTTCCATTTCATCCGTTTCTGCATTGCAAATCCCAGTCGATTAATTTGTAATTTCAATCTCTGCTGAATTTGTAATGTGTGTAATGTGTAAAATTCGAAATGCAGTTTGGTGGAAAATTATAAAAATAATATTTCCACTCTCTGAACTGCATTCGGTCTATGCCTAATTGAATATTTATCAATCGGTTTGTTTCGCTGGGCCCTGTTTATGCAAATAATCGTGGTAAATGAGCAGCGAATGTTCGGCATTAAATAAATAAATTGTTGATTTCGTTTGGGGAATATTCGCCAGCGGGGAATTCAGGGGAGTTGAAATTCTGTCTATCTGTCTGTAAACTCTCGATGACAATCCGGGGCTCATATTGATTAGGATGGGGGAGCTATCGATATGGGAGCAGCATCCATTATCTTCCCTTCCCCAGCTGCTGAACATGGATAAGCATCGCAATTAGCCTGTAAATGGTAATTGTTTTCCCGATAAGTTACCTAGCCGTGTGTCTCCTCCAACTCCCGCCCGATTATTGAGGGCCTGGGATCTGCCTCATTAAAGTGCCAGGCTATAATGGTTGCCATCTCTCTTGGCCTGCACCGGCTCCTTAAGCGATTTTTACATACATTCAAGTGTATGCCGCGAGAATGTCCAATGTTCGTTGGGCCAAGTGTCTGCGTTTGGTTACCTCGGCCACTTGAAAGTAATTAAGAATCCTTTAACATATTTCCTTATCGCGTTAAACGGCTTGAGGATAGAACGACATACCAAGGCATGGTTGGCGCTTAAAGGGGATTGTCCTGCAGATAGCTGAAAGCTAAGATCCCTCAAAGAAATGTTAGCCAGCACAACCTACACCTGCCTGAATTATCGCTAACGGCTAACTGCTGTGTTTACCTTGACCAGCCCACACATTTTTCTCTCTACCAAGAATCCCCCTCACAAACAACGCCCCTTGTCGTGGCTGAACGTTCAAGTGCTCAATTGTGCAAACTCCTTGAATGGCCGCCAGGAGACGGGGCAGGCACGCCTTTGCTTGGCCAGCTGCTCCGCCAGTGGCTCCTGTGGCAGAGTTCTCCAACCCAGGTTCAGCCTAAGACTGTGGATCATTCTGAAGCAGGCACTGAGAAAAATATCAACGAAATTGAACACTAACAAAAGGTTTTTACAGATAAATAAATAGATTTTCTGAAGATGATACTAAAAGTGATATACTAACTAGGTAATATTGTTTTTTGAAACTTTAAATCACTTTTTAATACCTTGCTATATTATACAATAATTGTACATATAATGTATTTAAATTCAACTATTATTTTTCTCTCTGTGCTGTCTTCAAGACAGAGGCAGAGGCGCAACCCGACGCATCGATGTCGTTTGTCGTCCGTCTGGCTTATCGCCACGCACTTATCTTCCTGGCTGACGACAGGCGGATAATGGGGGAAGGAAGCGAAAGGGATCGGGATCGGGATCGGAATTGGGAAAGGAGCAGCAGGAGCTGGAGGACCCGAGAGCAACGCTTGAGCGATCGTTGCCTAGATGCCATCTTCCCTTGGCAATGGGATCCGTGGGCATGTTTGTATCTTAATTTCCAGGCGCGCATACGTGGAATTCTCGTGGGCTGTTGTTGTCTGGCGGCGTCTGAGTTACGGGTTGATGGCGCTGAAACTGACACAAGTCATAAATTCCCTTTGTTGTCCCTTTTTTTTTTGTCCGGTAATCGTCCTACTTGAATATTTACCTCCGCACACATGCGATCGTTTATATCGTTGACAATTTCGCCTGAATGGAGCTGAATCAGTTTGTGTGTCTTCGGGGTTCTTTTCGGGAACCTGTCTTATCTCCATCTGGGCTCACTTCTGGATTGGATTTCACATGGCGATCGATCGGTAGCAGTGTCACTGCTGGTTACTCCCTTGTTTATTCTTTTTATACGTTTTCATTTCAGTGATTTCTTTTCGGGATTCTTTTTTTTTGGTTGTGGTCAAATATTTGAATTATTATTTGGCGCCCGGAGCAGACAGGAAGTGAGGCTAATAAAATCATTTGTATTCAAACAGATTAAAATAAAGAGACAGAGAGATTATAGGTGATGTTTGGATTATGGTTCAAACGTGCGGGCATCTGGAATTATCCCAGGAATTATTCCCAGGCGAGATATATCAGCGATGAAAGGAGTTGTTAAGTTTATGCCAGTTGTAAAGAGAAGACATTTCATTTTCCCTAACAAACATTGATTGAATGTCGTCATAGCGTGCCCGTATTGAATTATAGTTTTTTATGGGTATTCCAACTCTTTTGCTGGATAGCTCAGAGCTCGCTCCTTCTTTCCCTTCAAACATTATTCATTTCTACACCCCGGCATCGCACTCATAAATAAGTATAAGCCGAGAAAATGCAACCCATTGGCACCGGCTACTACTACAACTTGTTTACAATATCCAATTACCCCCAAAGAAAGGCCCCCCGAAGTGACAGGCGAACAAAGCAAACAAACACGAACCGACGATCCGAACCCAGGAGATCCCAGAGATCCCAGGGAGATCCCAGAGATCCCAGGGAGATTCTCGCATGCAAGGAGTAGATGTCAGCAAGTCCCTTGACTGGCAGCTCAAAATGTAATTGTCGTGGGGAATCGATGCTGGGTCCCGAGACTTCACCTGACTACCTTCTATAAATTATGGAGAGCAAGTTCGGGGGCCCCAATCGCGTGTCTCTCTCTGTACCCGAAGAGGCCAGACTCCCGCGACCAGTCTCACTTATCTGATCATTGAGTGACTGCCTCCAAGTCGCCGGAGCTGCGTTCTTATCAACTCGGAACCATCTGGGCATCAATAATGTCTTTGTTTAGGACAGAGGAGCCTCGTGACAGGTCCACCAGGTAACCTGTACCGCCCTCCTGGCCTAGAAACTCCATCTGCGATCTTCTTGCTTGGCGAGGAATAAAAATGCAGTGTTGACATTGCGCCATAAAAATAAAAACAATAAGACAGGCTGAAGTTCGGCGGGGATTCCAGGAATTCTAAGGTCTGTATAGCAAACTGCCCTTGCACTGAGCGAATAGTCTCATTTTTTATAGTTCTATACGATTATATAATTGTGATTAAGATTAAACTTAAAAATAGTATAAAGTAAACGAAATTAGGCATGATTTCCAGATTCAATTTCCTTCACCTACTATATTTTAATGTCCTTCTATTTACTCTCAGTGCATGGCTGGACAGGTGAGCTGCTGAAAGGAGAGGAGTGGCCCTGGTTTTGGCGGTGATAAATGTAGATGTTGACATGTTTGTTTACACAAACTAATTTCTGGTTCTGGCTGCGGAACTCCATCTCTCTCAGCAGCGGCATTACCTAGATGTATCTCTATCTAATAATCGGCTGCCTCTTTCCCTCGGCATATGCCTGTCTCTTTCGACATGTAAATTGCTTTGGCTGTCAAGTTTTTTCCTTGCTTATTTTCCATTCGCGTGTTGTCCTCCGGCTGCCTTATTTATATTATATATATATATTTTTTTTTTTATATATTGTTGAGGTTGTTGTTGGGGGACCAAGGGTACTCTGGTTTATTAATTCGGGGATTTGGGGAATTAGCTTGGAGAGCTTGGTGGCAGTTCTCGTTGTGCTATTTGTTTGCATTCGAATTGGACATGGAGATATTCATTTTGTCTCATAAATATGCATAAATTTATGTATCCGAAATAAATATATTTGTCCAAAAACTGAAACTGAGGCCTTCCATCTCGAGGGGATCAAATGAAGCGCATAAACAAAATTAATTGGCCAAGGGATTTCGAAGGAAAAATAAAAACTGGGTCGTTAGTGGGGAGAACAGACAGGATTTTTGGTCAGGCTAATGCTAAGGTTAATCAAAGGCTTTTCTCATTAAGTTTATTCAGGCAAAAGTTTAATTATATATATTATATTATAAACTGAAAACAATTTGTTTATCATAAATACGAACAATAGAAAAGTGTAGATTATGATTGAAATATTTCCAGTTTAATCGCCTGATTTCGTTACGTAATCAACTCATCAAATGGAGCCACTTAAATTTTGAAATTAATTTCGGATCACAAACAACTTTTGCCGCAACCCCAAAATTGAATTTGCATAAAATTATTCTTCTGTAAAATATTCAGTGATGGTACGCATCGGTTATGAAAGGATACCCATTATTTGTCGGTCTGCCAAATTGAAAAATTCAATTCAATGTGGCTTAATTAAGTTTCGTGGATGCTGGCCGGGAAAAAGTTAACAACGATTCGGTTTGTTAGTTTCGCTTAATTCAATTGAAAACGCAAATTGTGGTCCCATTGGAAAATATCCATCTAATTTCCGCCACCTCCGTACCACAAATGGCACAATTACGGCGGTGCAACTTGTCAAACCATATGGGGCAAACATATATCAAATCAAATGGCATCTCATAACTGAATAATTGCCCAGAGGAACCTGCCACTCCGGCAGTTGTGCCTAATTTAGCAAGAAGGCAGAGAACGCCACAAGTGCCGCATAAATGTCTTGTCAAATGATGCGACTTTTTCAAGGAGCAGCCAAGGGCCCAACAGCAAATTGCATTATTAGCTGCAGCCATAAAATGCCAGGCCCCAACATCGTCGTCATCATCATCATCATCATCATCATCTCCAACGCCATCTCCAGAAGAGCTCCCCTTGCCCCCATTCCCTCGAAGAGCCATTCAGTTTGATGTCTGCCTTTTAACGCGAATGTCATGCAAAATACTTGCAGATACTTTGAATATTCTTTCCGCTGCAACTCCTGCGCCTCTCTGACGCTTTGACAATTTGCCTCCATTGAGGCCAACAATGGATGCAGTTAGTTGGGCACTAGAACCGCCAGCTGCCATCTGCCAAAACGCTTTCTGGCTGAAGAGCAAATCATAATTGGTTTTCTCTGATCATAATGGTTTCCTATCGGAAAAGGCGAAATGCGGAATTCCTTTTAAGTATTCGGAGCTTTAAAGTAATAAGTATAAATATCATTATCAATTTCTATATCTAATCTAAATTTCACAATTCTCAAACACATTCTTAAATATAAAAATCACCTGTTCTATTCTAGAAACCCATTCAAAAGCCATTCATCAAGGCTGTCCACCTCAGAGTTTCATATGTTCAAAGGCACCAATTCGGAAACTGAAGAATGTGTTCTCCAAATTTGCAACTGATTTCCATGGCAAGGCACCCCCCGTAGATGGTAAAACAGTTAGCCATCAAGTGCAGCCTACAATGTCTCAATTCCAGTGCAACTCGCAGCGGGACTCAGCCCAGGGGAACTGAAGAAGGTGCCGAGCTGCCTGCCTTCACCCGAAAACCCGCCCAAAGCTAATGACAGGTTATCCGCAAGAGATGCAAAAAAAAAAAAATAAGGAACATGGATAGAACTGGGAAACAACGGAGCAGGGAGAACAAGGCGGAGGAGAAGCTGGTCCGGCCATGATCTGTAGCTCCTGGCGGCTACCTGCTAACAGCAATTTTCGGTGAGTCCAAAGGGGTCCTGCCCCTGTTGCCAATAAGTGGCAATGAGGGAAGCGTCTAATGTCTACATTTCTGAGCAGGAGGAACCTTTGGCTGAGCATTTTCTTTCCTGCGTTCGTATTTTCTTTTCCTTTTTGTTTTTTTTTTGCTTTTTGCCATTGCATAACCCATAATTACCCAGGGACTGGGAGTCCGGATAGAGTGAGTGATGGGATCCGACGCCTTTTGTTTTTCGAATCTTCCTTGTGTATGTTTTTTTTTTTTGTTGTATTCAAACTTTTGCCTGGTTTGTCTGGTTTTCGGGCTGCTTGTCTTGTTTTTCGGGTTTAACAACTAAATTTGAAAATTTGACACAAACAATGTCCGCCGCTCGACAGGGTCGGTGTGGGTATCGAGCCTCTGCCTCCAGGGAGCCCGATTCCGGAGTCTGTGCAGGTCTGGGCATATTTAATTAATTTATTTCCATTCGAGAGTCTGACCGGGCGTCGTCGTGCCTGCTTTGAAGTGTTTCGAAATTAATTCGGATCGTCAGATCGCCAGAGGATGAGGCCAGAGAGATGTGAGGAGCCCTAACCGCAGGGGTGCTAAGCACTCCACTCCAATTTCCAAGGCTCTTCGACAAAGGCTTCCTGCGAGGCGCGTGATTTCTCGATTCCCGATCCCGATCCCGATCCAGGCTGCTCCTTATATATTTTTCGATTGAATTTCTCGTGATTAGCACACGAATGAGACTCGGTTTTTGGTGGGGGCGTGTCCCTGCATTTTTTTCGTTTGCTGTCTTGCAGCTGGCAGGGATTCTCGTTGGCGATCGCCAAGATCACATGAATATGTCAGCGATTTATATGGGGTTGGTTATAAGGGAATAAGTCAATGCTTATTGGCGTTACCTTATATTGGATTGAAGAAAAATGTGTTTATTTTTACCCAATTAAAATCCAATTAGTTTTCAAACTCAATAAGCCTGTAAAATATACAAGTTCTTCAAGTTTTCTTACAATTTCCCATGGTATTTTAAGTCCTTTAAATCTTTGGAATCTTATTCTGTGTTCAGTACTTACTTTTCTTTCCTTTCTGACAGTTTGATCCTTTCGTTTCCCCCTAAGTGACATTTTATTTTTAATTTTCGACACAATGCACCTTTTCGAGATTAATCCGTGTCACTAAAAGTCCCCAAGCTAATCCATACAATTCCCCAAAAAGACAGCCCTTTTCATTTTGAATTCTCCCCTATTGTCAGCATTCACATCTGCTGGAGATTATATAATTATACAATTATATTTACATTAAAAATCTGTTGCTTTCAGTAATTTGTTACACAAATCGAGAGAAAATACACAACAGGCATAGTTCGTTGAGCTCTCGAGATGAAAACACATGTTTTTTCTTTCGAGAAGCAACCCCAACAGCGGGACTTGTGGTCTGCGAAACAATTTTTATGTTTTGTATTTGGAAGATATTTTGGCTTTTTTGTTATTTAATTTTCGAGCACGTTGACAAAGAATTCTGGACAAACAAACAGGAAACCGTGGAGAGGAGAGCAGCTCGATCGCCCTGGGGTGACATTTGTTATGTCAATTCTCTGTGACAGCCATCAATCCCGTGTCCCGAGTCCCGAGTGCAATCGTCTTGGGCTGTCAGCGCCTGTTCCCTCGGGGGACCTCCCTGAAAAGATCCCACCTTGTCTCCGGGAAATACTCAAGATGCCTGCCGGCCGTATTTTAAGTGCTTTTCCCCTGGCTGCGCTGAAAATTGATTTCTGCGGTTGCGAAAATGCATTAGTTCCATGCGGCATGCCTAATTGCGTGCCACAACGGGCCCAACTGTACCTCTCCTTCTGGGCACTCGCTCAATCATCGTATCGAACCGTATCCCCTGCATATTTCTGCCAAAAACGCCACAGGTAACCGGCAAAACGGTTACCAGCTACCTGCCGCACTTGCCACTCAATCAGCAAACTGCGAAAATTGTCTGGATTTTGGTTGGGTTTTCCGCCACGGCCAGCGACTTTTGTTGCGGTTTTTTCAATGCGGATATAAAAATAATATTTTTCTTATTTAATTTTTAACAACTCGAAGTTATCATTCTTTTTTCAACAACTCATCAGACCAACTGTTATCCTTCGACCTCGTCCGCTCCTTTTTTCGGGATCCTTTCAAACACATGTTGTCCATTTAATTTCTGTTTGGGTTTCCTCTCCGCCGACGACAATTTTTTGTTCTAGTTCTCGTTTCCATTACTCTGTCGTTCAGATTGTTATCTTAATGACTATATACCTTTTGGACCGAGACAGCCACCAAATGTTTAGAGAGAAATATTTCATTTAATTTCGGAATAGTTTCGTATTTAATTTCAACAACTGTTCCCGTCCGAACGAACTCCTTTTGTTTGGCACACATTTTCCACTTGGCCAACGTTCTTGAAAAGGAAAAAATTCTCAAGTGCTTCGGTTTTTGCTGGGGTTTCTTCCTTATCCATGGGATTTTTTTCTGGCTTGGATTATCAGTAGGTTTAATGTAATAATTTGTTTCTAATTTGTGGTTTCTAACAGAAGGCAGGTAGTGCGAGTCAGTGGGTTTTTCGAGTGGTTCTGTTCGCCACATGGAAGAGATCTAAAATCGTATAGGTTCTCCAGATCATGGCTTAATTTTGGTTTAACTTTGGGTTTATTTTTCGGAGTTTTTAAGGCGCCTTATTCTCGTATATATCCTGGTGTTAGTAATTAAATACGACACTGAGCCACATTTATTTGGAAGGAAAAGTTCCTTTGTTTTGCCTGGCCCTGGGGGCCACACACATGCAGGAGGAGACCGTCCCGCTCCAAGGTGTCGGGGCAGTGGCGTCATCCATTGACACACACACGTACAGATATACCAAGCCCCTCCTACTGGGCCCCCTCCCCTGGTTTCCCCAAGAGAAGAAGCGCTCCTTCTGAAAGTTCCGAAGGGGGAGAAAGCTGTTCAAGCCCCATGGCCCCCTTCACGTCTCGTCCTCTATCACTCACTGGGTCTCTTACTCACGCATTCATTCATTGCTTTTCGTTTAGGTTTTTATGCAGGGTACACACGGAACAAAGGGTATATTTGTTGGTATAGTAAGTTTGAATACTATTTTCTGAGATGTTTTATATAAACTTTTCTTTATTTTTTGCAAAACTGCTGGGACAACCCTATTGAAATATATATTTAAGCATTAAAAAAGGAATTCAAATCGAAGAAATTGTGATAATCTAAAGATGAACTCGTAATAAAACAATAGTTTTTATTTAAATGATTAAACAATAGATTACTATAGAAAGAGAGCATCAAAAATAATAAGAAACATAAATCTGAGACTTCATAGTATGTATATAAAAATCAACTTATTAAAATACTAAAGGGTATCCATAAGTCTAAAACCTTTAATCAATGCCTTCTCACTTGTTGTTACTGTTTTCATTTCTCCCTTCCGTATTCCCCTTGGAGCGGCAACAACTCGACGCACTTTTCCAGTGCGTTTTGACAAACGACTGACATTCATCAGTGTCAGGGCAGCCATTCCCCCCAGCGCCACCACCCTGCCGCCCCGCCCTGCTCCGTCGCATTGCGGAGCCCCAAACAAATCAAAGGCGCATTCCAGCCGCACTCTCCTCTCTCTCTCTCGCTCTTTCTCTCTCTCTCTGACGAGTGCTAGTGTCTGTCAGAGCATCTGGAGCGCATTAATCGACACATTTTGTATGAGTTGATCGGGCGGCGCACTCGCTCGGGGGAGACTCTAAAAAAAAAACCAACGCACATCCTGTACAAATGCTTTGAAGCCGCCCAAAAAAAAGAACAACAACAACAACAAAATATAATAAAACATAGCCGCATGAGCCGCACAAGCAACTTTTATTATAAACAAACGGGGGCAGTCCCTTCAGTGCCCCTCCACCCGCCCCCAAACGACGACTTGGAGCGGCAGTAAATTTTTGCATGACAAATTGCCGATAAGATCAGCGGCAAGCAGCCAGCGACAACGGCATCACTGCCACCATTCCACTGGAAACCCGAAAAGCGCAAAAAGTTATACGAGAGAAAGAAGTTGCCGACGCCGTGCAGAATTCTCTGATACTCTTTCTTTTCCTAGATATAAAACATTACTCTTGCCTGCCTTAGGTATTCTACATGGCTCTTATAATTGATTGTCTTGATTAAATAATAATAAATAACAATAAAAATAGTTAATAGCTTCTTTTAAGGATAATTAATAATATATAATATAAATAATTAATAAATTTTTTTGCTTGTTAACTTCTTGTTTTATATAAGTTTTATTTCGTAATAAAGCTTAACTTTTAAAAAATATATAAGGTCTATTCATTGAAAATAATCAACGATTTTCTAAAAACAACAAAAGTTGGTCAAAACTTAGTCGTACATAGTCCGAAACTTGTCATAGAAAAAACATGGAAAACTTGTCTATAAGATAAGAATAATAAGATGTACCTCTTTTTATTTTACGTTTTGTTACTTTTCTTCATTTTTATTATTAATAATTACATTGTTTCTTCATAAATAAACTGCTTTACTTGCTTTTATTTTGCTTCTTCAAGACTTATAGATAGAATTGAATTATTTTTCATAGGAATTACGATACCTTTTGCGAGGGTAATACAAAAATTTGTTAAGCCAGAAAAACTCTCGGCGAGTGTGACGAACGATGAGTGCAAGTCGCCGCTGCCTTCACTTCTTCACTTTGCTGTCTATCTTACTGTGGATATTCCCCCAAAAACCCATCCTTTTTTTTTATTTTTTTTTTCCAGCGAGTGCTTTGTCGTGACGTCGTGTGCTGTGTGGGGGCTTTCGATGCCGGTGTTTCTTCCATAGTTGCTGTTGTTGTTGTTATTATTGTTGATTTTGTTGCCCAATGCAAGCAATTTTGCAGCAGCTTGTTGAGGTAAAGTACAGTGGTTGATGTTGCCAGAATTTCCTTTTAAACTCTGGTTAAGCAAGCCTAGAAGTTAAAGGTTCCTGTAAAGTGAACTCTTTGGCTGTGGCATAAAGTTACGTACCACTGTGCTGCAAGTACCGCCTATCGGAAAGCTGAGGAGCTACGTAACCATTTTATGCCCTGGGCAGGCGATGCCAAAGGAAGGGGAGCCCGACTCCGAAGACAAGACGCAACCGAAGCGAGTCGCGATTCGCAATTCCTTTTAACGATCGCTCATTTAACGCGTTTTGCTGTGCATCGTGGTTTTTGATGAAGACATTGAGAGTCCCCCTTCAACCTACTCCAACAACGTATATGCAGGCAGGCAGGCAGGCAGGCAGGCAAATTGAGACATTAAAAACGCCAGTTTCTTCGGGCTTCGTGATGATCTTTCGTGTGGCACAGGGAAAATTCACGGCAACGGGAAGGGCAGCGAGAGGGATCTCTCTTTGGGGAACGGAAGAAGGATGGCATAAGCAAAGGGAAATTTAATTAAGGGCGTTTTGCATTTCATTTGTTTTCATCGAAGCGAGATCCGCAAGGAGGCCTTGATGCCACATCCAGCTGCAGCTTATCAGTGGCAGTTGCATCATACAGGGGCATCATAGTCATTAGTGTGTGGTCATCAATATGCTATCAATGTTTACACATACACTTAAAATGCATATTGAGTTACGCCACCCGCCATTACACAGGGAGAAAATCAGGATAAGATTGTATAAGATCTCAAGAAAATAGTAGTATTTATCTTAAATATATTTTAGTTCAAGGAATATCCAACCGAAGTGACTTTTATCCTATTCTATGAAGCAGAATCATAACAGAAACCATAGAAATTATAATGTTTTTATGGCCCTTAAGGATGTTGAATATTTTCCGAGTGTATTCTTGATAAACTTCCCTTCTTGTCAGCCGCCCGCAGATCTCGCCTTGGTCCTCCCTCTTTCACAGGGCTAGAGACATTAACAAATGATATTTGATTATGAGACAAATTGTATGATGCGCCGCCAATGTCTCCCTTTCTCCTTCTATATGCTTTTCTCTTTCTCTTCTAATATCTCCCCCATCCCGCTGCCTCCCTTATCAGCTCATCCTCGAGATGATTCCCAGCCTCCTGGGGATCATCAGACGCTGGATGTTTGCTTTTAATTAGGCAGCGTGAAGTTCGGCGTCCGCGGGAATGGAGGAGGATAGAGGGTATAGCCGGCACGTTAACGAGAATTTATGGGAAATTATTTTTTGTTGTTAATTTTTAATATTTCCCTGATACAAGCCCAGCGCTTTTCCATCTTGCTGTTTGTCGAAGTTTTCGGTTTTCCGACTCGTTCGTTGTTTGTTATCGCATTAGGGCGTCGACGGGGGCGTCGCTGTTCTGACATTGTTTGGCTTTGCAATTAAATCAATTATCGGTGGCCCGGGTCAAATGATTGCAACTTGCAACTTGTTCTCGTTGCGGTTAAGTGTGGGTTTTGTGCAATTGAATTGATATTAATGCTGGATTAATACCGCAATAAATCACAAATTAAGTGTAATGCGCACGCAGAGACAATAAAGTGCTATCATTTCACACAAGATATGATAGCCAACGAATTTATGGTCTTGAACTGAAGAGCTTTTAAATAATGCATTGGAGATGAATAACGGGAAAAGCAGTATACCTGTAATTAGGGATGGCACAAAATTTAAATAGATATGCCGACAGTGTATCGAACTCGAAGATGTATCCATCTCAGAAGCCTGCAATTCTTACAAATCGAACATTTCTATTTAATAATGAGAGCAATATTTTTGTCGTTATATCCTATCTGTATTTTCTTATCGATAAATATTCAACCTTTAAGATCATTAATTTAAAAAATCCTTTTCCTATATTCGCACGAAATTGGCGGTATTTTTGTCAATATATCCTATCGATTTTTTTCCTATCGATAAACATGAACAACCTTCATATCATTAAATTGGAAAATCCTTTTCCCATTTTCGCACGATATTAGCAATCCCCTGAATTGATTTTGGATGGTAACGTAAACAAATATTAGTATCTGTGAAACTATCAAGAAAATTAAAAATTTCCTGGAATTTATTTCCGCTCGAATTGTTCTGCAACCTTATAAAAATCAATTTAGTTAACCTTCCAGAGATATTCAGGATCTAACCAAAGAACTGCGAGACTAACACAAATTTGGCTAACCGTAGAAGCACATGGCACCCGGGCTCTTCTTGACCAGAGACTTGACCTTGTCACCTATAGAGAGGCCGGTGGAAAACCGAAACTAAATCCGAAACCAACTACCCAGCTGACAGCCACACCATATGATATCATACATACTGGCAAAAACCGTCGATAATTTGTTTATGCTCGGTCATCCCATAGATGTGAGTTCCAGAACCCCTGCAGTTCAAGATTGAGTTGTTTCTTTGTCCAATTCAAGGCTGCAGTTTAGCAGCAATGGCCCAAGGTCGTAAATGTGCAAAGGGCAATACAAATTGGCAACTAACTGGGCTCATTGGAAACCATGGGGACTGACTGGCTCATACTGTGTCTATGTCGGTTGGATTTACGATCTTTGCTACGTCATAAACCATTTTGGCTCTTCGGCTTTCGACAAGGCCAAGCGGCTACAATGACACAGAGCATAAAAATCAATTACGACACGTTTGTCTCTCAACTTTGACATGACCATTGAGGCCATAGAGAGATGTCTTCTGGTTGCCTTTCCTTTTCCCTTCGTCTTCACCAGAAACTGTTCATCTACGACTCCGACTCCGACTCTGACACTGAGGATTTTATGACAACTCATCATAGCGTGACATGCCTCGGTATGGCCATGGCCCTGGCATAAAGTCCGTCTATAATTAGTCATTAAAGCGTGCATTGTGATCGGTTTCGGGGAGAAAGATCTCTTGCTTTGCGTTTCCTTGGGGGAAGATCTTGTGTGATTAGAGCAGATTGTAGACCCAGAAATCGAGTTGTGACAGCCAAGAATTCTTAAGTCATTCTAAAACACAGAGAAAGAAAGTAGAGAAGTTTTAATAAATATATTTTAATGTCTACCTTAATTTAGAGTTTATGTGCTGCCTTGAGATTTCCCCAAATAATACAGCATTTAAATATTTGAAGACCTTATGAAATCCTCTTTATTTCGTAACAGGTTTTAAGAGATACAGACATATGTACTTGTATTTGTTCTCGGTGTGTGGATGCCTTTTTCGTGTCATGTGCTGCAATGAGGGCCAAACTTGGGGTTGAGGTTGTGTTGCGTGCTGAAGATTGCCTTGGAAATTCTTCACGCTACCATTATCTCAACATCGACAAGTTCACAACTCAATTGGCGTTAGTTCTCTTCTCGGACGGTTTAGCCATGCTTGATTAAGTTACCAAACTCCGCTTGAGCTCAGTTTCGCCACGGTTCCTGTTTTTCCTCTTTTTTTTTTGGCCAATATCCTGGCGAGCAGGGTCAGCGACTCAAATTTGCTGCTAATGACGTCGGTCGACCGTCGATAATTGAGTGTGAACATTTTCCCAGGTACCAGCGCGGTCAAGGACACCTCAAGGAGCGAGTATTTCCGAATTCCTGAAAATTTCCCGCTGTTACCTCGGCCTCAAACTCTCGGGAAAGTTGTTAAAAATCATTCTCCTGGTTTTCTCACTCATTAATTCGTTGCGGTAACAAGGTCGCACACCCACAACTTATACTGACGATGCACTCAAGAACTTAATTTCATAAATCCTGCGCCATAAAGTTATATTTAAACATTTTCGAATATCAAACTAAATCCCTGGGATCCCCATGGCCCCGGTGGGAGCCAAATGTTTATAGCTAATGCCACTTCCATCGGTGCTAGAGCAGCAGCCCCCAAAGGGGTGTAATTACGAGCCATAAAAAGCAACCTGGCCGCCGACCTGGTCGACTGAAGCATGCTTTTGGCATTTTGCGCCTCGACTGCGTCAAAATTTTCCAAATATTCTGACACGGACATTGAAAGAACATGGAGACTAAGGGCGATACACTGGAGGATACAATTTGAAGGTATCTATAAGGTGGTGAGTAAAATAATTTGTAGGGAAATTGTATTTATTATTAATAAAAAGATATATCAACGTAAAATTGGCTTATTTTACTTTATTAATTACCTAAAGAAACCTTTCCTTTTTTATTAGTTCATTTATTGTAGTTCCTGCTACAAACTTCTTTCTAGAGCCAAATTTTTCTTCATGAAACTATCTCAGAAGTTGCATTTTCCTGTTAAATCGAAACCTCTTATTCCAGTGTATGATGCTAACCTCTCTAGCTCACCTTGCAACTCGCTTCTGGGTTGCTTTAATCAAATTATGCTACTGTAGTGAACAGCGGTGGCCTTGCAAGCGGCATTTTCCGCTTTTCGAGGACCCAACACATTCTCGCCGGCGCGGACATCAATTTTAATTATTTGCCGGCACAGGTTTTGCATTTCACACGGTGCACGTTAAGGCTGTGGTTAGCAAGCTTTTCCGCGGTTTTCCACACCTCTCCCAGGGGCTACGCAACGTCAGCGAAAATTGCCGCAGGAGATTCCACAGAAAGGCAAAGATTTCCCAGGGAACCGAACTGGCTTCTAAGGGTGCCGCCCATATATAGTAAATAGTTTTGAGGTAACACAATTGTTTGTTTGTTTCGCAGTCAAGCATAAACATTTTGTGACAAACAATCAAACAATCGGACCGAGAATCGGCAACAATTTCGCCTTTGATGTTGGAATCGAGTCTTCTGCTGATTTCTGGCGAAAAACTTCAGCCTCAGAGGAGCCGCCTTCGCCACCGCTATCGATGTGACTTGGTTTCATGTTTAATTGTGCCAATTGCACAATGAAGTTTAAGCCATCTTCTGTCCCTTTGTGCACCGGCCTGTGAAAATGTCCTTTGAGGTTTAGTTTGCTCGGTCGCCGTACCTGTTTGCCCACCTTTCTGGCCTCAGATAAACGCCGCTCCGGTTCGAGATAGTGGGACGATGACAATGTCTCAATCGGAGCTGTGTCGGTGCTGTCTTTGACCCCTGGATTCTGTGTCTAAGTCTGAGTTGAGTTGTCTGGCGGCAGGTTAAAGGATTACCTGCTGATGTGTGGACCGGGGACAACGGCTCCCAAGTCAGCATTTTTCCCCGACGACCATCATTTGTCAGGGGCCCAAGCAGCCGTGCAGGCCAAGTCGCCTGTCACCTCCGCTGTGGTGACACCATAATTTCTCGGCTAACTCTGAATTGTGGCCTTAATTGTTTGACTGACTTGTGGAAATGGTTAACAGAATCAATGCAAGTTGGCCCAACGATTGTTTATTGGCCTTTGAGCCGCCGCCCAACAAAGCCGATTGGGTCGATGGAAACTGCCGTTTAATGGGCTACTTTAGGGTCCACAAAGGATTACAGATGGAGCGAAGGAACCGGAGAGGAGCTAGAGGCTAGAGGAGGAGAGGCTTCGATAACGTTTCCTAATGAGAAGCCACCTTCTTCAGGTGACGGGACAAAATTCAGGTGATAAGCAGGCTCAAGGAGACACAATTAGGCGACGATTTCAGGTGGAAAATCACAGTCGCATATAATTCATGGATTATTTTGTCTTTCATTTAGTTGAGGAAATGACGGGGAAAAGTGATTGGATTAATAGGTCTTTGCCAGGATTGTAGGGAATTAGTGGAATTTGAAAATTACAACGGCTGATACTTTTATTTATATGTTTAAATTCAAGGTGAAGAATTTCGTTCACTTTTTAAAATGGTTAGCGCAACTTTTGTTCTTTTATTTGATTTATATTAAATGTAAAATTCGGCAGGAATGATTTTATATTGAAAATAAATTAAAGTAAACTTGACTTGATAGCAAAATTAAGTCATAGGCGCCTGCAGTCTCTTGTTTGGGTAAAAAATAAAACAAAAAAAAAACCTTACATACTAAAGAGAGATGAATGACTAAAAATCAATTTTCTAAAATGGAAACAGGACATGTCACAGTCAGTGTCCCTAAAAAAAACCCACTAATTTGTAGTGCTTCAGAAAAGTTAAAACCAAATCATCTGTTGTTGTTGTTCTGCAAACGGATAGAACCTGGCATACCCTACCCTACTGGGTGATAGAAGAAGAAGTACCAAATGAGTAAATAATATTAATTTTAATGTCAATTACGAGCTACAGTTCCATTTCACTTAACGCAATTAACCCTGGGAGCTGGGAAATGGGACGCCTGGCTGCAGACTTTCGCTTTCATATTTCGCACTCCCCAGGTCTTTTTTTTTCGAGCAAAAACACTTTGTGCCACACTGTCTCAATTTGACACTTTGCAACTTTATTTACCACCACCACCCCACCCCCTGCCCCCCTTGGATCCATAGCCACCTTGCACCCCTTTTTGGGCAGTGCACACTCCATTTGCTGGTACAATGTAAAGTGGCGTTGGAAAAATGTTCGAAATTTAATTAAACTACGCTACTTGAAGAGTGTGTTTGCCTTGGCACTCGGAAAAGCCCGTTTTCCCCTTCTAGCCAGCAGCGCCTGTTCCAGCTGTCAGTTAAGCCGCCCCCGTGCCCGTGCCCGTGCCTGCCCCCGCTGTAGCTACCACCTCAGCAGCTGTTAAGTGAGCGTTGCCAATTTCTGCATGCGTCACTCAAAAAGGCAGCAACGCCAACGGAACCAGCCAACAACTCTTTCATTTCTTCTCTTTTTTTTTTTTTTGTTGCTGTGCCGCCTTCTGCCCCCTCTGCCAGCCAATTTGCCGCGCTTTTGTTGTCCAATGCGACAGAAGTGGCAATTTCTAATTAAATTATTCAGTTTTTTCTTGCCCCGCCGCCAGCCTTGTCGGGGCGGGGGGTCCACGCCGCGGGTGGTCCAACTTCTCACTTGCAGCCGAGAGAGACAGTCCAGCTGTTTGCCAAGTTTTCCTTATTTTAATTTGGCGCTGTTCAAATTTTTATGAAATTGCTTCGTGAATATTTTCGCCGATTGCCTTCATTTTTTATTCTTCTGTTTGAATTTCTCAAGTTTTTTGTGTGGATTTTTTCCGGGAATTCCATGACATGCATTGTTCAAGTTTTTTCGCTGGCGCAAAAATTTTAAAAAACCTTTTTTCCACTTGCCTTTTGTGCTCATATCTTTTATTGAAGTTCTCACTAGTCAAAGAGTATTTTTTTTAATTTAAAAATATATTTCAAATTGTTCTTAGGATCTTAAGGATGTTCTCCATATTATAAAAGTATTATATTTCTTTAAGTAAACAAGACAAAAAGAAATACAAAAAACGGCAGTAAGTTCCTTTAAAATTCAAAAGAAAGCTTGGAACGGAAACTATCATTATATCCTAATTAGATTGAAATATCTAACAATTTCCACCGCAAGCCGTTTACAGGGAAAATAAACTAAAGAAACTTTCCTTATCGCATTGCCAAAAAGGGGGGAAAAAAACGCCGAGAAAAAGAAAGGAAAATTAAATTGAAGGCGAAGAAATTGGGGGGAAAATCGGAAGGAGGACTAAGGGTAGAAATGGCAAAATAAAATTGCAGACGCAGTTGGAAATTGAACAACAAAAATGCATTTAGAAAATATGAAAAGAAGCGAAAGGGAAAATGGGGAAGAAATGGCAGATAGACAGACGAACAAACGTTGGGTGGGGAAAAGTGTGAGGGAAACTGCTGCCAGTTGTCAGATGCTGAAGGCCCAAAAAGTGTTTTCCACTTCTACTGGCTGCTGTTGTCTCGCCTTGGTGCGAATATTTCCGTATCCGCATTTGCCCAATATGTTTGCCTTGGTCCTGCCACGCCCCCTTGTCCCCTCACCCCACCTCCGAAGGGACACAACAAACACTCGCACTTTCAAAACTTCCTTCTCTGGATTTGAGCCGCAAACTTTTATGGCCATGCATTGCACATAAATGAAAGTTTTTTTTTTTTCAGCCCCGGGTCCTTGTAAAATGTTGCCAAAGTGTCTTGCAAATGGTCATGTCGAAGTCCTGGAGTTGAGACGAGGGGCGGCATTCGAGGGCTGGCTCTAATGTTAGTTGCAGTTGAGTGGAAGGGTCAGCGGTCAAAAGGGAGTGAGTGAAATCAAAGCTTTTGTCAGGCAAAAACAAGGAAAGGGAACTGGGAGTGATATAGAGTTTATAAAAGCATTGAAGAAAGGATGTGTTGGGTTGGAGGGTTCTTAATTTTAAATAAGAGTTAAGGGGCATACCCATTCTCTTAGTTACCCTCAACAATTTATAATATAACAAGTTTACCTAGCTGAAATTACTGCTAAGATCACACATTCAACTTCAAATGATTGCTTCTGTGGCTAAGTGCAGTTCGAAGTGCGCGCTAATCCATCGGATTGATTGGAAAACTTGCCTGATGTCATCGCATATATCTTTCCTGGCCATCGAAGACCGCTCAGTCAATAACACCTATATATGGCACCTTTATTTTCTCTCCTGCTGCTTTCTTTTCCTTTTTTTCCCTCGACGAATGCACTTCAATTACACGCCTACTCGACCTTATAAATCTTCAACACTTCCTCTTCCTGGCCAGGCCAAGAAAAGGTGGAGGAACTCCAGCTCCAGCTCCAACTCCAGCTATATCCTCATTCTCCCCCAGACTTGCCCCATTGAGGCTTAATCGTTTAATTGCCTGGCATAATTACGAAATGCAGCTCATCATCAGATTTCAGCTTGATTCGTTTTCACTCCCTTTTTTTTCGCTTCCCACTTCCCCATTTCTCAGGATTCTCCTTTCCCTGGTCATTTCTCGGTGTTTTTTTTTCTCCATTTCCAAGCAAAGTTGCTCAGATTGCAAATTGACCCCACAACTCGCACTTAAACTCCCCCTTTGGACCGTCTATAGCCCACACCCGTCCCGAAAAAGTCATTGAGCTAAATTGTCCTGCCGCCTGTGGGCTTCACTTTGTGATAGAAAAGAAGAAGCGCTGTGGAAAAAGGGGGAACCCCAAGGTTCATAACTCACATCGATCTGGGGAAAGGGGGGCTTGGGGGAAGGAACAGAGCTTATCTAACTGCAGCAACTATAATTTGCTTTCAATTGATTTTGTTGGCACTTTTTTTCTCCCCGGCACATTTCTCTTCATTGATTTTCTTCGTTTTTCCATCGGACATTTTCATAAATCGTTGCCATCCCCCGATTTTTCTTCAGGGTGGCGCTGGGACACTTGTTACAGTGTGGCCTATGGCCATTCCACACCAGATTTCCCGGTCCCGGACAAATGTGCATTAACGCCTTTGACCTGCATTTCCCGGCTTTCCATTTTTGTGGGGGGTGGCTTTTCCTTCGCTGGCGGGGGAGTGATTGAATTTTGGTTGTTTTCGCAAATATCCTTTCTGCCTTGTAATGCACAGCTGACAGCTGCTTTTTCTTCATTAGCCGGAGTCAACCCCTCGGCCCGGTCCCGGGCCCATCCCCATTAAGCCCCCTTTTGCCTTTTGGGCCAGACCAACGTCTTTTGTTATTCTGGTCGGTGGTGATTTTGAGGCGACCTTTTAAATTAGTTTACATGGCTGCTTGTAATGGGTTTTTCTCTGTTTTTTTTTTTGTTCGGGCCTGCTTCACTTGCTTCGCCTTGCTGTAATTTCATATGTTGCAGCCACAGGCGGTCCGGTCTGGTGGCGGGTGGGAAAACGGGGTTGGCATCCTGGCCGATGAACTGTGAGTAGTTTTGTGGGCCAAGTGGCCGATTGGTGTCGAATATCCTTGCGGATAAAGGTGAAAAGGGGGCACTGCTTTCTCTGTTGGCTGCTCAATAATTTGTTATGTTTCATATTCATTACACGCCCTGCAGCCATGCGGATGTTAATGAGAGATCAAGAGAGAGCTCATCCTTATCCGATATCTGTGATTATTGTGCCTAATGAGCGGTTACCAAGGTGAAGACTGAGATATATATTTAAGTTCAACAACTTAATGATTTAATGCTTGTTTCAGCTTAATATTCCCTTTCTGTTCATACCATAGTTTCTCTCAGAAAATCCTTCATCGATTTAAACTTAAAATCAACAGCAAATTAAACCCTTGATAGGGAACTGAAAAATTCCCTATAGATCACGCATTTAGCACTGGCTGTAAGCTGGCGCTTTCTGGATTTCTTTTCGACCAAGTTCGCCATAAATACCAACTACTTACAGGACATAAAACACACCTTTCTCTCTCTCTGTGTGTGTGTGTGTGCCCTGACCCCGAACAATTTATGGCCGCCACGATAGCTGGGAAAACACAAAAGGAGTGCGGCGCGGGGGCCGAGTGGCGAGTGTAATTATCAACGGCATTAACACCTTTAATTACGGCCAACTGCAGCGTGGAATGTGGGCCAAAAAGGACCAGGGCCTAACAATGGTACGGTGGTGCCAATGGTGGCAAGTGGGAGTGTTGGTTGGTGCTGGTAAGCTTGGCTAAAAGTGGAACAGCCCAGTATGCAAATCACTCCCACTCACACACACACACATTAGCATTAAGGTCGCAGATCAGACAAAACAATAAGGAACCCATGGGGATATTAGAATGATGCAACAAAACCGTATCAAGGATATGCATGCAAATACAGAGCTGGCACAAGAAAGGCAGCGCCAAAAGAAAAACCATTGGCAAATATGCTGAAAACTGGACACAGTCGGAGAGAGATTTCTGGCCTGGTCCAGAGGATACCATCCTCGACTTCTCCCCCCACCAAAGGTGACACACAGTTGGGCGCTGATTTATGAGCCATATATTTCTGCAATATATAGGGAACACAAAACTATATAATAGAAGGTAAGTGTGTGAGGTGCACAGCGGAAAATAACAGTGGTATTTTCTGAGTAAAACTATGTATTACCTTTCAAATGTAATATATTTATATAGAATTTAATATTAAGATATACAAATTGCTTAAATTTGAAGAAATATTCATATAATCTAGTAAAGTTTTACCTTTTAAGAGCCGAAATCTTTGGCAAAATTAATAAATAAATAAAATCTAGTGGCCAAGGTTGGCTACCTTTCAAACTCCTAACTTTTAACATATCCTTCACAAGATCCTTGATAGTTTTTGTAGCTTAGACATATCCCCTTATAAAAAATGATCTTTCTGGAATAAATACCATCGTTTGCATCTTTCGCACATGATTTTCTGCCAGTGTGCGTATGCTGCGTGTATTTTTCGCTTTTTGGTGACTTTGCATATTCCACTTGGGCGGAAATTTATTAGAAGAGGTCGAAAAACTGTAAAGTCATGTGCCGAAGGACGTGCAGGACACACTTGCACACCTCCGGTAGGCAACCTGCCCCCAAAGTTCCTGCCACGCCGCATGTATCTCCTGCCCGCTCTTTGTATCTTCCTGCCACTCATGCATATGCAAATTGCACTGGCTGGCCATGTGACCCAGTTTGATTGTGGGCGTGTAGCCTCCGCCCCCGAACAGACCCCACTGCCAACCGCAATTCGTGCCTCGTTTTGTTTGCGTATTTTCCCCATTTTCATTTTTTTTCTTCCTATTTTTTTTTTGTTATGTTGTCGCTGGAGCCTGCCGTTTCCCATTGTCGATTGTTTTTGCCTGTTGATGTTTTTGCATGACAAACAAAAATTATAATTGCACTTGAAATTGGCAGAGGGGCGGCTTTGTTATCTCACATGGGGGAATTGTGCGTAATCATTGGAGATATTATTCCACAGTTTCATTTTTTCTATATATGCGGCTTAAACATGTAGAACATGTAGCAAGAACCTTGAACTACATAGATTGGTAAGACACTTGCTCAACGATAAGATAAAGTCATTTGTTTGGTTTTTAGTTCATGATATGCCGGAGATTTAATCTTAAGGTGACATTTTTTCATGACGAATTTGTTTGGCAGGGGAAATACATACATTACAGTCAGAGGTAATGATAACTTTGATTTTTAAGATATTGTATATATATTTTATATATTCTTTTAGCAACTGCATTTTACTACAATAAAACCTATTCAAACGATCAAAATACCTTTTCTCCGGAACTCTTAAATATTTTTAAATAATAATAACAAGATTTAATGCATCAGAAAAATATTTTGTTTAGGCCTAATGAAGAGGTTGCCATAAATGTCAAATAAATTGCTGCCTTGCCCTCGCTCAACAGCTGTAAAATAAGAAGCAAAATTTTAATTATGAAGGGGATGCTGGATCAGCGTTTTCTGCCCAATTCTATAGAACCATCAGCAGGACCTCGGGTCCTGTGCCCAGTCTGCGAGTATTTATGCAGATGGTTTTCATTTTTTTCGCACAAATTTCCAAATACACACACGTGTGGGTACATATATATTTTTGTGTTTCATTTTTGCGGAACACATTCTTTTCGTTTTTCCATTTTTGGGCCGTATCACTTTGACAAACATGCAGATTATCCCCGAATTATTAATTATTGTATCTGCAAACACGAGCCGTGTCAGCTGTCCCTCGTCTCTGCCTCTGGTTTTTCGTGGTGTTGGCCATAAAAGAGCATTTTGTATTACGATTTTTTTTTTTGGCAAAAGGGCAAACAGGTTGACTAATTGGTAAGCCACGAGAGATTTGTTAGGGCTCAGATAAATTTATTTTATTTGTTGTGCCAAAGAGTTGAATTGTTTCTAACAATTAAATATGTTTTTATGAAATTTCTAGAGATTAAAACAGGCATTTCTTGTTAAAAATAGATTGTAGCCTTGGATTTTCCTATTAAGATATAACAAACTCATTTCTTTAGTGTGTATAAAAGATACTTTTGAAAACTATTGTACTCACGAGATACTTTTCAGCACTCGCATTTTCATCCGATGCATAAATCTAAGCTTATGGGATTTTGGGGATCTTTTGGCGAAATGTTTGTTTTGCTTTATGAATTTTGTATCTGGCAGGGAGAAAAAGATACTTTTAAGCCGCTCCACTTTTGTTTCTTTGCTCTTGGCAATTTCTCAAGAATGTCGAGCAGCCACAAGATACTTTTTGTGGCTTCAGCCGGAGGAAATTTCTTCGAGTTTTAGCAGAATGTGCGTGTGGTCGCCATTTTGCCGGCATTCCCCCAATTTTCCCGCCCATCGGCCAATCACTTAATGCGCCTTTAATTTGCGTTGCCTTTGGCCCCAACTTGCAGGCAATGAGCCGCTAATGTGTTTCGGTTTGGGTCCCCGGCACAAAAAGGCAAAACATATCACTTGACGCGCCTAATGAGTTGTGTAGGGTGGGGAAGGGAGTCTCCACCACAAGGGGGTACGGGTACTGTGGCAGATATTACCGTTAGCGACTTTGACTAAGTTGCGGCTCGTTGCCGCTGTTGTCGACAACTAACAATTTATAAATAATTTTCCTCTTGCTTTTTGTGTACAACTTGCGGGTGCACTGTTAACAATTAATAATTAAATTCAATAAATAAAGAATAAGTATGATTAAATTAATAATTTATGAAATGGCAACAAATGAAGGAAACCATCAGTTTCCGGTTAATTATAAGGAAAATAAGTAAAATCAATTGAAAAGGCAAAACAATAAATTGTGTTGACAAATAGATGCATTAAAAACGTAATTTATATTTTGTTTATTTATTTAGTAAATGAATTTTAAAATAAAAAGTGGACTAAAAATACAAAAACACTAAACATATACATTTTTTAGTTACATTTTCATAAATTAAGACGAGTGAGAAATTATCTCTTTCTTTCGGTGCATGCAGAGAGATGTTCCCCCTTTTGAGCACCACCCCCAGCTGCCTTTCTCCCCCCTCTCCTTGTGTTCTTTCTTTCCATCTTTCTTTCAGCATCTACGTTTTCAACAACTGGCACAATGGAATTGCATTGAAAACAAACAGCCAAGAATGTTTATAAACAAAACATACATGGAATGCAGTGGGTGGCGGTGGGCGGGGCATGGTGCCGAAGTAGCGCAGAAGGTGAAAGTACAGCGTAAACAGTAAGCAGAGGTGCGAAAAAAATGCGTAAACAAAAATTGCATCCCAACAGAGAAAAAGAAAAAAATATACACAATGCTGGCAACATTCAAATGAAGCGCCAGCAACATGCTGCCAAATGCTTTAGCAACATCAACAAACAACAAGAGAGCCGCAGAGAGCCAACAACACAATGAGAGAGAGAGAGCGGATTTGTAAATGAGAGACAGTGTTCATTTTCGAAATTCGAATTTCGAAGTGAGAACCGAGTTTTGATTGTGTGTGTTTGTGTGATATGAAAAATAACATTGAATTTTCATGCCGGCTGCTGTTGTTGTTGCTGTAATTTTACATGCAGCAGGAAAAACAGCAGCAAAAGAAGGAAAATGCTGAAAGCATCGCCTGCCTACACTCCCCACCACCCTACCTTTTTCGTCCACCCCCGCCCACCAGACATTGACCTTGATCATATTGCGGCTTTTGCTAGTTGTTGTTGGTGTTGTTTTTGGTTGATTGAATGGCAAAAAGTTGTTCAGTTTTCCCTTTTTGAAACTGACTGATAGGTAGATTAACGCTACCCGATATCTTGCAGATTTATTTATTGTCATCTAGCTTACTCAGGTTAATATTAGAATGATGCATTTAACGTTTGATAATTGATAATTGATATCTGCCAAGAAAAATTAAATCAGTCTGCATTTTTCCGGGAAAGACACTTGTGATATCTGTTTTGCGGGGCAATTAATTAAATAGTCATCGTTTTTAGCTGAATTTAACTGTATCTGCAGTTTTAATTTCCATGTGCAGGTGAATGACTCTTATCGGGCTATATTGCACAAAAAAAAAATAAATGGTAATAATACTAAAGAACCATACACAAATAAAGACATCTTAGAGTTATAATTGTTATTATAATAATATTAATAATAATAATAATATACAATTTTATAATATTATTTATTTTTCATCTGAGAGTGTTGATTAAGAATATTAAATCAATCCGACTAGACCTGCAATTGGTTTAACCTTTAACCTTAATATATTATATTATTATTTAATCAAAAAGACCAGATCATTTATTAAAGAGGTTAATATCTAAAATATGTTTATATGTAAATTTAGAAAATCTTCAAGCTATACAACTGGATTATTCCTTATCCCAGAACCGCTTATTAATACAGGAGATATTGAAGTTATTCCAATTAAATCGCTCATTTGATCGATGTCAGAGAAATGTCATGTCTTTGATCTCTCAAAAACTTCCTATAAATTGATCGATTACCAAAGAAAATGTAAGACATTTTTAACATAAATAAACTGCAGTATTTAATATCAAAACCAAAGGCTATTAAAATCTAAAAATATATGTACATATATTTTATAAGTAGTCGTAGTATGGAGAAAAATTGGAGCATAGAGCTCTATAGCATGTGTAGACATGACTAAATTCGCATAAACATCAGTTCAACGGCAGCAATTATATGCAGTGTTGGCAATAAATTAACATTTTTTGGGTAATAAAATTTGTCGAATCTGGTAATATTCCAGTGAGCTAAATAAAATAAAGAATATAATATTTTTAATGTTGTTTTTTTCAATAGAATTTAGCAGCGACATCAACAAACTCCAGCGCCAGTGAGTGAATTGCAACTGCAACGTTGAAAATCCCGATTAGACGACATGCCAGAACAAGTTCATTTCTATTTTTCCTCTCTCTCTCGTGCGGTTTAATACTCTCTCGCTCTCGGCAAATCCCGGGTGGGAGTTATATTTCTCAGGAAGCGGCTACGAAGCCGCTCTCGGGTGCCTTCGGCAACCGGCAGCCGATGTTGCTGCTGCAGATACTTGGTGTGTTGCTGCTGCTGCTGCTGCTTTCCGCCGTCATCCGTAGCTCGAAACGAATTTGAAATTCAGTTTTTGACTCGCAGTCGCCGATATCGGACGTGAGCGTCTCGCGTGTTTCTCTGTGGAATCGAACAAAAAATTCTGAACGGAATACGAGACTTTTTTCAAGACTGATACACGAGCCATAAAATATACGAAAATATTTACAAGCAAGAAAAAATCCAAACCATCCAATAATCAAATCGCGCGCCGTGCAAGCCCCCACAAATGTTTTGAAAAACAAAACCATACAAATTCTGTGTTCAGTGTCAACAATAAAAAAAAAATAATTACAAGTTATATCAGCAAGCAAAAGCGATAATAAATAAGCAATAATTTGTTGCAAATAATTGGCCCACGATTAGTTAGCAAAACAGACAGCGATATAATAAAGTTATAATAAATATTAAATATTATATCTCCATTGGACTACGTAGAGGAAGAAAAGCGGGTAAGGAAAAGCGAAGAACGGAAAATCAAATGTGGATTATGCCGCAGAGAAATTGAAAAGTTTTACGCAGCGGATTACTCAGAGATTTGTGCCGAGCTGAGCTTCCGTAGGCGAGTGTAAATCTGCTTAGCGGAGATCAACGGAATTTCCCTTTGATTGGAGAGACTTATCAATATGAAGGTCCCCCCAACGGGCTGAAACATTCAAATAAAAATGCCTTTAAAATGCGTTTTCTAATCTTCAAAGTGCGGTGACTAATTGAAACCAAACGAAAAGAAAAAATAGAGAACTTCCAGAGGATGTTGGGCAATAAAAAGCAACGATTTATGAGGGGGGAAGTCGCTGGAGAATTATTCAAATAAGCAAGTGAAGGATTGTATCTGATTCCAAACAAAATTCCCAGAAAGTGTGCGTATCTATCTATCCATTGTTTATCCAGATAGAGTTACGCCCAAGTGATGAGTGATTTTTGTGGAAATTATCTGTCTTCGGAACTCTCGTGGCTACCCCGAGAGTGTGTAAACAAATCATCTCTGGGGCTTTTGCTGGGGCCTCGCTTCAAAGCGAAGAAACCGCCAGCCAGAGTTGAAGAATTGTGCAGAGAGAAGAACAGAAGAGAGACAGGCCCCTAATTATAACCAAATACTAGTTGAGGCGACACCTTTGTTTACCTGCATTCTTCTCCGTGCTGTGTGCTGTGTTTTTTTTTCTTCTTCCATTTCGTAAATTTGTTTAAATTATTAGCAACGCGCGACGTCGAGCAACAAGTGCAGCTAAGCGAAGTTCATTATTTTTCCCCGATTCCCCTTTCGTGTAAAATCCTTTGGTAAATAAGAGAAGCCCCCCACCGCCTGTCGGCGGCGCACAGCTCATAAATTCACGCAAAATAAAATTTATGCTTCGGAGACTCCAAGAAGTTCTGTTGCAGATCGCAATCGCGATAGGATCGGGTCTTAAATGAGTTGTTAAACGGGAATATCGTGGCCGCCATGGATATAAATAATAATAACAACTCAATCTGGAGTGGCGTGGGTAGCTCGAGAAGTCCCCGGACAAGTGGACTCGTTGCGGTCACCGTGGCAGTGCTCGAAATCGGTTTTTTGGCCGTGTGAACCCTTTTACCTGTTTGGCAAATTGAATTTTAATTCGAAATTGAGTTGTACACATGTTGGCCCTTTCCCACAGGATATCCGTTGCCTGTTAGCCTTTTTTTTCGAATGAAATCCCTTGGCTAATTAGTATGCCGAACGTGTGCCCATGAAATTTATAAGCCAGCTCGGTTTTAACCATAGTTGAAACATAAATTTCAAGGAAAAGAGTGTCGTCTCTGCACAGAGAGAAATACAAAGATATCATTGGTGTTTTTTAAATAGAGAATAGGAACTTTGTTGAGTAACTTACCAGACAAAGTATAGGCAGAACCTTCATGGTTTACGAGATATAAAGATTTCTTTAAATATAACTTATCTTTATTTTGTCCTGTGTGCCTTGAGCCTCCATCAAAGAACGCGGCTCATTGAATCGACCAACTTATGGCATACGCCTAAGCTACTTACAAGGTAAACTCCGCACAAGCCTCAAACAGAAAGTATCTTATGCAAATAGGTCTATATGGCAAAAGGAAAAAAAAAAACAGAAAATCGTGAAAAAATTGGCAGAAGAATATTAAGCAGTAAGAAATTGTAAACACAAAGCAAAATATTTGTTATACGCTTGTAAATTTATCGCCGGCCCGGGCCAAGGAAAGCCTGGGACAAGCGAAGGCTGAAAGGAAAAGCAGGCAGGAGCTCGGGGAAATTCGGGAGGCTGTTTTTCACGCTCAGCTGCCCGGCGGCCCAAGAGGAACTGGCAAAGAGGAGAACGCAAAAAAAAAAAAACTTTATCACAGCACTCGCAGGACATGAATTTCCCTCTCTCTCTCTCTTCCTGGCTCCTTTTGAGCCTTAATGCTGAGTGACATTGATGTGACATGCCGTCATCTTGCCCTCTCCCTCTGCCACGCTCTTTTGCTTTATTTAAAAGTTTTTTTTTCTTTTGGTTTGTTTTCTTTTTTTTATGCTTAACGCCTCGGGGGCGTGGCAAGTTGTGTTTGGTTAGTGGAGCACACAAACACACACACACCTTGTAGAAAACAATGGGCCCCCAGGACCCTTGGCCCTGGCAAATAATAAATGATATGTAAACTAAGTTAAAAGTTGCCGTAGGTTTGGCCAAATCACAACTTAGGGGCTTATGGCGAAAAGTGGGGGCAAGCCAAGATCCCAGATCCCAGTAATTTGTGCGTGCGGGGTAGTGCTTGAAGGCATTATTCCCACAGATTAAAGATGAAAACTAGGGAAATTTGGACTTTAATGTAATCTAAACAAAATTTCCCAAAATTTGGCATTAAATATCTCAAAGGTAGTTCAAGAGCCCGAAATAAGACTTCAGTTCCCACGAAATCTAATTAAAAATCAAGTTCATAAAAGGAAAATCATTAAAAAAAAAAACAAATATTACCTGAATATAGTGAGATACTTTTAGAATCCGTTCAAATAATAAAATAGATAAGAAATAATACCAGAAACAAGTGAGATACATTTAGAAACAGTTCCCAAAAGTAATTTTAATGTCGTTCTAGTTTTACAAACCCGATAGCCAGTAGTTATCTTCGACACATAAACCCTAGAGCCTTTAAGATTTTGCAACAATTATTTCCAAGGATAATTCCAACTCTCTGCCACATTTGTTCCACTTACGAGTCCGACAATCCCCCGCTGTGATATCAATACCCCGGCTATAATGTCTCAATATGAGAGAAGAAAAAAAAGAAGAACATAAAACCGAGAGACTGTAGAAAAGAGAGACTGAAATTCTTACCTGAGTTGAGTTTTTCCAAAACTACGACGCACCCATATCAATTTCCTCTATGCGACCCAAAACGAATTAAAATTACACATTGACTGGCGGTCAGAAGAGAGATACATAGATATTCAGGAGGGATTTCGGAGATCCTGTGCCTAGAATCCGAAGGTCTGTCGCCAATGCCCGGGGAACATTTATCATTGTAGCTAATAAATGTGTTTCCCTTACCTGACCGACACGAACCCAGTTCCAATTGAGTCATTTCCATGGCCTGACCATAGCAACCCCCGGATAGAAGGCCTGACTTTTGGGCTGTGTCCATCTAATTTTACTTTCTTTCCTTTTTCTGTTTCGGTTCTATCTTTTTTTTTTTTAACAATTTCCCAATCAAACAATTCAATTATGGAAGTGTATAAATTTCAGCCAGCTGTTCTTGTACTTGAACCGCAATTGTCTTTTGTCAAGTACTGCAAGAAGTTCTCCCCAAATAAATCAGCGTCGAGTTGAAAGTGCGGAAAGTGAAAGGAAGATAGGAGAAAGTACTAGAGGAGGGGAAAATGGAAAACCCTTTAATTGGCTTGAAGTGTTTGAATTATGAGTGGGCTGGCCCAAAGTTTGGATTAGACGAGGGGATCTAAAATTGGCATTGAGGCAGCTGTCCTCGAAAGTGTGCCCAGCTTTAAGGCAATTATCCGAGTGTGCCCAGCTTTAAAGCAATTATCCGAGTGTGCCCAGCTTTAAGACAATTATCTAAGTGCTTTCGGGCCTGCCTTTGATTGCGAATCCCAGCCGTTCTTATCGAAACGAGTTGCCCACGCTAATTGCCCCCCCGAACTGCTCCACCTGATTCGGTTAGGACTTTGATTTCCATTACGCTTCCTTTCGGGCCCTGTCCATAACATTTCCGTTTTACGCTTCAGTTAAGTCTGGTCCTTGGATGAAAGAGAGACGGGGGAGGCTGTGGAGACTTAATCTCAAAACAAATCGATTTCGTTGACTGTCTGTCCTGAGTTTGGGTTGCCTCCGACTCGGCCTCCGACTCGGCCTCGGCCCTTCTTGGGTCTTTTTCAACACGATTTATTTCATTATTCTCGGCCGTTTCTTGTTGTTTTCTTCGTTTTTTTTTTTTAAGTTTTTGTCTGCTCAAGTTAATCACCCGAGCCAGACAATTCAATCGATTTTCAAGAGACCGAGAGGTTAGGAATAAAGGCAAGTCCAAAAAACTAAAGCTTTAAGTTTTCTACTTTCGTGTCTTTGGAGATTTCCTCTTCCTTTTCGCTTTTATTTCGGTTTTTACTTTTATTTCCCTCCGATTTCTTTGTTATTTATTAGTTTGGTCTGCTCTGGAAAGAAACTTCAATTCAATTCAATTTTCTTTACAACATTTCATCTTTGACATGTTTTGTGTGTCCCACCGACTGTCTGTCTGTCTGTCTGTTTGTCATTGTGTCCACATCCGAGAGTCCCCACTGGCCTCTCCTCTCCTGTTTCCTTCTCCTCGGAGCCAAGGCCCAGGCCCAGGGCCCGTTGTCGTCTTCGTTTTTAATATCTTTTAATCTCCAATGTCAACAGCGGCTTACATTTGATTGCAAGACAACACACACAGATACTGCACATTGTGTTTATATATTTTTTTGTGAGATCTTATCAGGCTGCCGAGCCGAGGCACTCTCCGCCGTTCCTCTCCAGAACTGTCAGCTAATTAAACGAAGCCAACTGGCAACATATGTTGAGAATGGGAATCCAGCCTCGGACCGGCAATCGGGAGGAGAATCGAAATCAGAATCCGAATCCCAGTTCCAACCTTGGACTTGGACTACCCCACACAGCAGCAGCAGATGGGGAATTCTTGACACTGAGAGACAAGTCCCACCAGCGGCAGCCAAATGTTTAAGTTTCGATTAAACTCCTCGGATACTTTTCTACCTAAGGCAGCCTGTAATATATCGGGTTGCCTTGCAGGACCATCAATCATCTATCCTAACTCAATTGAACCCCGAAAACCCTAACGCCATAAAAAGGTTTCACCAAGTCAACTGCTTTTCTCAATTATTTTGTCAGCATATGTGTGAAGAGAAAACACAACCGCAGCCAACAAAAAAAAAGGATAATAATAATAAAAGTATTGAAAATAGAAAATAAGGAGGAACACACGCGGAAAAAACTCGGGGTAAAACAATTGCCAGTGAGTCGACAAAAATCAGGGTGCAGAGCGATAAAAATAGGAAGAAAAACGAAGCGAAGCCGTGGCGAGCAAAGTAAATAAAAATAAATAGCAAAAAATGGAAACGCATTAAGCAAAATCAATAAAAATTAACATTGGGTCTAGGGGGTGGTTAGGTGACAACCAGGGGGAGAGAGATAAATCTATATATATATATATTTTTACCATTTTTTTTTTGGTTGGGCGACAAGCGTGCATGCCGGGAAATGGCCAGGATCAAGCTAATTACGGCTAGGGTACCCTGGAATTGTTACGTGCCAGGACATCCATGTGTGAGATAATTAGCACACAAAAGGACCCAAGGACACATGCTGAGCACAGAGAGTACTTTTCAACTCAACTTATTCTATTTTTTTTTCATTCTCTTTGCAGCTCAAAGGCCGCCGATGAAGGCTGTCCAGATGACAGCGATCGGGCAGCGAATTTGACACGCACCCAAAAAATCTTCAAAGCGATACGAAACCGGGAAATAGGGAAACCACATAGATAATCCCACGAAATTGGAAGAGCGAGGATCCGCCGACAAAGCTTGAAAATCACGCGAATTCAATGTGGAAAATGCTGGATATGATGGAACTGTCCGAAGCCGAGCTCTTCATGTTCGACTGCGACGATTGCTCGGGCATGCCACTGGCACCGCCGCCCCAGTTCCTCATACCGCCGCCACCCAGACCGCCGGCCCTGGCTGAATTTACGGTGGTGCCCCAGGACTGCAACGAGGAGGCACTGGCCCAGCAGCAGTGGGACAGCGATGTCTGTCAGGCAATGCCGGTAAGTCTGAAAATCTGAAAATCAGATCTGAATTCTGAGCAATTATTCTTGCATCAAACACAGCTCAAATGTGGCATCTTCCTTAGAGTATTTTGTTCAATTTTAGGCGACACTTTCCCCTCGCTTCGTGTCAGAGCTTAGGCTGATTATAATTTTGAGGGCGTTGCAAATGGGATTTTCCTAACCCAACCCCAGGTTGATGGGTGGTTGATTATGCAACCCTCTCCGCAAATGCCATAATGAGGCCTGCATTTTGGCACAGCTGTCGGGATTTTCCCTTCGTGTTCTCTCTCACAAACGAGTTGCAAGTGATTTGGCTTTTTGTGAGAGGTGTCAGAAATTGCTGTTGCCTTATTGAATTATGTTTTATATGCATATTGTAATAACAAAGGCCTTCTTGTTGTACTTCAAGTGGTGGGTTGTGGCGGTGGGCGTGGCATTATGTTAACAAATGTTAACAGTTGAGTGGGCTATCCAAGCGAATTGATTTATTGACACGACCAAAATGCGGCATTCGATCGAAAATCTGTTCAATTTGTAGCCTTAAAAGAATACCATCTTCAAAACCTTTAAGTTTACATCTCAATTTAGGTAAAAATCCAGTGATAACACAGCCACTTTAGGGTCCTTTAAGTTCTTGAGTTCTTGCCACCCAAGCAAAAAAAGGGGGACTCGATGAAAAATTGCCAACATGCCACGCCCACTCGCACACACACACACACGCATACAGCGCCCACAGGAACCGCAAGGAATCACTTTAAAGCAAAGTGAAACAAATTTCGTTTTGTTTCAAGTCCTTTTGGCCTCCAGTTGCCCGAGCAACAGCTGTTGCTCCTTGGAGCCGGACCTCATCGTTATGATGACGACGATGATGACCATCCCCGCGTTGGACAGTGGAAACACAGTTACAGAAATTACAATAACAATGAAAAGTTAAGCGGCAGCAACACGAAAAAGGACAACAACTGTAGTGGCAACAAAAAAAAAAGAAGCATTTTTCGGCCGACAGTCAGTCCTTCGGCAACATATGGCCCCGGAATCAACCCTCAACTTTAAAAGGTTGTCAGCGGTTACAAAAAGAGAGAGGGAAAACAAAAAAAAATAGATATTTATATATATAGAGTATATAATTTGTTGTGTGGCAGGAACGCGAGACAGATAATTTCTCAGGCGGAAAAACTGTAACTCGGCACTCGTCTAATCTGGGGCAAGTGTTTGTTTAGGATGTTTTTTGGGGGGAAGTTCTGGTAAAAACAAAGATCAAATTCCACATATCAACACCGTAGCAGCAGCAGCGGTCATCGGTTGAATTTCACGTGCCCCCACGACCCCAACTCTGTCTCCAACTCCAGCTCGAGTGTTTTCCACTTAATTTTCAACATGAAAAATTTAAATAAATATAACCCAAAACGAAACGCAACATAAAGAAAGAAAAAAAAAAGAGAAGTGTATCTACTATATAAACCGGATCTGTGTGTGGTCCCCACATATCATCGCGTTCCAGCATAGTGTGTGGGCACTTGAGTCTGTCTCCGTTGATTTATGCTGACAAATCAAATGTTAATGTTAACATGCAGTTTATGTCGGAAACTGTATCTCACAAAGTATCCAGCGTAGAGATTATTTTAGTTATTAGATTGATAGGGGAAATTTCGCCGCGGAAAATGCAATTCCACATAAGTCGCAGGTAAACACATTAAAATCTCAATGAAATCAGCTTAAAATCAATTTCGAGCATCCGAATCAATTTAATGGATTAGCGTTCAAGGAATAAAATTCAATGGCAGAAAGCTCTCTCACTCTCTCTCACTCTCGCCCATCAAATTGATAAGTTTAACAGGAATTGTGCCAATTTGGGGAGTGTGCGTGTGTCTGTAATTGTCAACTGCCAGAAGGAAAAAACGGCGAAAGGAAAGCCAGAACGCGAGGCAGACGGAAAAACCTTTAAAAGGCAAGCGGAAGTGGCATCCTCGCCAGACAAGCGAAATTAAATTTCATGTGAGCGAAGGAGCAAAAATACTTGACAAGCAGCTCCTGATTCGCTCCAATGGGCGTGGCAGCAAATAATCCTTTTTCCAGCTTTCGCTTCCTACTCCCAACAAATATTTCAGCTTTTCCTTTAAGCAGACGACGGAGCAACTGTTGAAGAAGATGATGATATATGTAGGGAGGGATACGAGCGGGGCGAAGGACATCCAGACTTGGGTGTGCGGCAAATAGCATGACATTGATATCAAATGTCGTGAGAATGCGAAATTCCTTAGCCACTTCCTCTGGCTCTCCCTCTATATATATATATATATACACATATATATAGCGATATGTTGTTGCCTTTGGCTCTTGTTGTAGTCTGCTTTTGGGCGCTTTGGCTTTCGGTTTTCGCCGGCATGGGTGGCTTGGAGGTCCTGGGCGGTGGTGTTGGCATAGAATGACAAGGCTGTTGTTGCTATTTCTGTTTAGTGTTGATGTTGTTTACAGTTGACATAGCCAGACACAGCTGCAGACAGTCGCAGAAATCAGGACGAGACAGAGAAGGGAGCACAATGCGAAAATGTTTGGGTACAAAAAAAAAATGAATTTTCATGCGAGAAAATACATGTAGAAATATTCGAAATAACACAAAGTATATGCTGGAAAAATGAGTGGCATTCCAAGTCTTAATCTTGGCTTAAAAATCTCTCTCTTCTGCTTACATTTTAGCCCAATTTTAACTTTGAATTCGAAATACTTGCAGTTACCTTTTACATTTTCCATTACCGGCCCCAACAAGTTTCGCAACTCATTACGCCCTCCCCGAACATCTTATGGGGAATGGGGCTCAATCAGGAGCTGTTTCCAAACAATTGCACCGCCAAGTGGTTACAAAAGCAGCCGCACCCCCTCCTCCCCATCGATGGAAGGATATTCGAGCAGGTCGATTGCAGATATGCACGTGCAAGGATATCGAACAGTGGGGGGAAAGGGAAGGCTTTGGGGGTGTTAAAAAAAAGGCGCCAGCCACACATGCATCGCATGTTCGGAAAAACTTTTCGCCATGTTATCAAAGCAGGCAAGTTGTGGCCATTGTTGTTGCTGCTACCGTTGCTGTTGCAAAATAGTTTTGCTCCTGCAAGTGGCACGTGCTTGTTGCTAGCTACTCCTTTTGTCGTGTTTTGATGGCGGGTAAACTTTTGTGTTTTTCTCATCAGGCACGAAAATGAAAACGCGCTCGTCCTCGTTGACTTTGCGAGAGCGAGAAAAGTTGTTAACTTTAAAGTTTCTGCAACGGTGAATAGAACTTTTCCCCTTTTCCCTGTCTCGGTCTCTCTCTCTCAGAACGCATTTTCACGACTGATTTTGATGACTTGCCAAACGGTCCAACGTCCCATTTGCCGCTCTACAATGTTGTTTGAGTTTTTTTATGCACTTTGGCAACACTTAAAAATTGGGTCAAAGGCAAAGGCAAAACATTCCAGTTTATGGCCTACTCAAGCCGCATGCCATCGTCCTTGTTGAGCCTGGTGATTTTTCATGATTAAAAAGTTGCCACCAAAGCCGGAAAAACACTCGCCAGTACACACACGCATAAAAGTAAACAACATTTTGCAGCTCCGCCTGCGTTAATCTCACTTTGCCTTATTCCCAGCTTTTTATTATTATTATTATTCTCGTTTTTTTCCTGTTCTTTTTTTTTGGGGAGGGTGTAAACTTTATGCCATTATTTAACATACCCTCCGAGTCCCCCGCCGACTAATGGCTTTTGTTGTCTGCGACTTGAAGGAGTGCTTAATTATTTTATCGACCAGAGTGGCTCTCGATGCACAAGGAAAAGTATTTGATATCTTGTGGAAATGCACTGAACAAATAGAAAGTAAACATGAACTCCGAATTGTATCTCATTTTCTCCCTGTGCTTACTGTTTGCATTTCCCTGAACCTATTCCTAGGCATTCTATAAATCGTTCAAAGCCTTATCGTTATCTCTTGTTTGCATTGCCTACTCCTTTTTTTTTCTTCCCTTCAACTTTCCTTTATTTAATTTAATTTATGGAATGCCCAGGGGCTAGGGTGTGTATGTGTGTGCAGAGAGTGGGTTTACTTGACGGAAAGCCTTCAATCATACCGGTGGCACTGCTTATCTGGGCAAACACCGGGCAAGGCAGCTCTACTTTTTGTTGTTATCGATAATGCGACCCTGTTTGCTTTCAACTCATACTTTTTGTGTAGTTTTTTTTTTATTTTATCTGCGGCTTAATCCGTGAGGCAGCTGGAAGCGTTTCGGTGGCAATCCGACAACTGTCGCAATGCGTACAGTTATAGGCCCCATACCCAGGCACTCCCCCCACTTGCTTATTTGCCTGGCCCCAAAATGAGCATTACAAATAGAGGTAAACGCTCCCCGGGTCCACAGTAACACATGTATTTTAGATTTATCGATTATCAACGCACATACACACACACACAATGCAGTTCAAAGTTGACTGGAAAATGTGTGAAGCGCGTACGAAATGAAAGAGGGAAATGTTGCCAGGGCGAGACAAAAGGAAATTGTTTCGTTTTCTTTTCACGGAGACACAAATAAAAAAATAATTCGAATGACGCAAGTGTGATTTCTATAAATTCAATTGGGAAAATAAGAGGGGGAAACTTGTGTTATTTGTAGGGTAGAAAATGCGTATCTGTATCTTACACTTGATTTGAGATTTTTGTTTTTAATTGAATTGGAATGCTTATAGTAAAAATAAAATACGTAATTTATCGGTAATCGTTAAAGTGAGCAATTAATACTATGCCTAGAGTTAAAATCAATAAATGTAACTTATCGGTAATCGTTAGGGCAAGCAATTAATACTTAACCTATCGATATATAATATCTCAAAATATCGCTTATAAGTATATTTTTATTCAATTTAAAACCTGTAACAAGAAAGAGTGCAGACATTTTTCTTTTTTCTCTCTACATTTTGTTTTTCTGTGAGCTTGTGGCCATTCCCCAAAGCCATGCCACTGCTCCATGCTCCACATTCAACCGAAATCGAAGAAAAGACAGAGGGAAAACTCGCGTCAGGTCTCATTAATCAATTTGATTACGAGCATTATTGTTTTTGTTTCCCCTCTAGATTTTTTCAGCTTGCCGCACATAATTGTTTAATTTATTATTATTTGTATTTGAATTCGTCGATTTGTCTTCGAATGGGTTTCCAAATACAAATTTCTTAATTTTCGGTGTGTTGCCCCCGTGATAAGCGGCTCCAAATGCGTGCAGCTTTCCCCTCTCCCCTTCCCTGATTCGATAATTTAAACAAAATTTCGCCATTTGGAGTAAAGGGCGACGGACGACGGATGGCTGGATGGCTGAATGGATGTCAATATTTTTATGGCTTATCTATGAAAATGGGCTCCCCCTTCTGTTTGTTTGCACTCTCAATCCGCGAGTGTGTGTATGTTGCTCTCAATGAAATATTAATAATATTTATACATGCTGGAAGCGCATGATTAATTACCCCGGGGGCGGGGTGTGAGATAAGCATTCGGTTGGCTTTGTGCTTCCGCATTTTGGTGCAAACTGTGCCACTCTTATTTGTGTGTTTGATTTGTGCAAATAAATCGAAATCGAAAACGAAATTGAAAAGTTCGAAGAATGCTTTTAATAAATTAGTAAATGCACAAAATGCATTACGAATTAAAGTGTAACCTATATACACACACACACACACAGAGAGGCAGACAATGAGTGGCAGTTAAATACACACGCACACCAGCACAGTTGCCGGCGAAATTATTTGCACAGCTGTCAAAGTTTGACCCCAATTTCAGTGTTTGGCCAAGCTGCCTCTCTCTCACTCACACCATGAAAAATATTTTCCATGTTTTTGATTGATTTATGCTGCGTGTGTGTGTGTGTGTCAAGCGACAGGTGTATTTGTGTAGGAATTTTCCTACTTCTTCCGCTTGTTTTTGTGGCTTTTCAAGTTCGGTTCTCGGGTCAAATGCTACAAAAAAAAAATGGAAATAAAAAATAAGAAATAAATAAAAATACTTAATTAAAAATATTTGAAAAAGAAAATACAGGTTTATCTAGTTTTTTGACAGTGCCAGGTGGGAGGCGGAAATGCGATAAGAAAAGTTGTCAGTCAAAAAAGCAGAATGGGAAAAACTTTACCAATAGAAAAAGTTAGCAACAAAAATATATGGAAAGTATTTACCAAAAAGGCTTGAAGAGGGGAAATATATTCTTTATTAGAGATTAAGCAAGTTACCAAGGATTTCCTTGCCGCTTTTGCTCACTTGCTCTTATCAACTGATTTCCCTATTTATACCCGACTTCATCATTTATTTGGTAACTTTTTTATTTTTTGCATGCGCAAGCATAAATTCAAAGGCAATTTGCCGGCCTTATCCCCGGCTCAGCTGACCTTAATTTCCTGGGCCTGGTCGAACGCAAAAACAAGAAAAAATAGAAAAGGTGAAACGCCTACACTTCCGACGCTCTCAAGATGGAGGGAAAACCAAGTAACCGAAAGGTTAACAGCCCAAGTCGCGTGCTCTGCGCTTTTGTTTGCATTTCGTTAGGCATATTTACCAAAAAATATATTTCCCGGACTGCTTTTTCGGTCTTTCTGTGTTTCTGTGTTTATATGCAAAATGGCTTTGTGTTTGAGTTGAGCGTTGATTTACTCACATTTAACTTTTACTTTTTCCTCCCCCCGTACTAAATCCCCATTCTCCTTCGTCTATATCTTTTTACAGATCTTGGATGCCAGCCTGTACAGCAGTCAGTCGTTGGCCACATCGGCCATGATAGCCGTGTTCGCGCTGCTCTTGGTCTTGATTGTTCTCATCTCGTCGCTGTTCGTTTGGAAGTAAGTACACTCGAAGCAAAAATCACTACAAATATTAACTAAGCTAAAGGGACTAATAAAAAGCTATGTAATATATAATTAATTATAGTTTAAAACTATTTTTTAGTCTATATATTATATTTAGAGAACCTTAAGAGGTTAGCTCATATTTCTTTCGGTGCCTTGAGTGCAAAGATCCCCGACAATGACTCAATTACTTGGCGTGGCCCACACACACACACACAGACCATATTCCCTGTGGAAATCGCCCCCTTTAATCGCCTTGTGTGGCTTTGTCTTGACTATTATCGCGGCTTGTCCCCTTCTGGCAACTATGCTTTTTTTTTTCTTTATTTTTCTTTCTGCTGCCCTGCTGGTGGAAGCTGCAGACTTTTGAGGCTTTAAAGGAGGCGTTAACCACGGCCTGCAACATGTTGCATGCGGCATGTTGTTGCTCTTTTGCCGCTATGATTTATGTGGCTCCAAGCCGCTGGTACAAAAAAAAAGAAAGAAAGAAGTTTTCAGTGGTAGATAGCTGAGATGCGATTAAGAGGCGGAGTTGGGCTGCATTTCATAGAAATATTTAGGTAAAGGCAGCAAAGGATAAAGTTTTCCCCTGTTGATGGGTAAAAGAATGTGAATGTGAACATAGATTTAAAAAATCCACCAAACCGAAGCCCTAAAAACCAAAAAAACCGAGCGTAATCAAGTTGGTCAGCAACGAGGATAATAAATTCACTGTATGCAGGTGAACAGGTAACAAAAAACAATAAAAACAGAGCGCAGGGCAAACGTGTTGGCCCGCAAAAATGTTCACGCCATATAAAAAATGCAAGCGATGCATAAACATTATAAAACTATATCAAAAATGTATGTAAACAGGCGAGAAAAAAATGCCACAACCAAAAAAATAGAAAGAGGAAAATCTAAAGAAGTGAAAACCCATTTGCCAAAGCTGTCGAAGGGTGGCAGAGGGGAGGTGGAGGCAAAAAACGCGTTGCCAAACGAAAATTAATGTAGTCTACTTTCAAGCGGAGCCACACTGACCTATATGGCACTGACCAGTGTGTGTGTGTTAGTGTGTGTGTTTGGTTGCACTTATAACCGAAACTAAATTAAATTGAAATTTTAAATAAATGTTTCTGCAGCAGCCACAAGAAAAAAGCACGTGAGAAATGGCTGGAAGCAGACACACACACAAAAACACCACCCCCCCCAACGAGTACAAATCAACTTTTAGCTGGTTGCAAATAAAAAAAAAAAAAGAAAGACCACCAGTAAGGGTATAAAACAATTTACTTTTACGGTCTCCGCAAAATAAAGCAAACACACAGACACAACCACACACACGAACACTCGAAAAAAAAGCGACTCAGTCAGATTGCGAAACGAAATGAAATCTGCTACAGAAATAAACCACAAAAAAAAACGAGGGGGGGCGAATGAAACAAGCCCTGGACATTGTTTGCATGTAATGCAGTGTGGATGGCAAGCCGAGGAAAGCTTGGAAAAAAAGCGAGGAAAAGCTGGCAAAAGATTTTTGCACGCACAGCAGAGTGAAATCGGGCAAAGGGGGAGATGAATCCAAGCTAGATAATGGTTATAGGCAAGGCCAAAGCTTTACACTCAGCCCGGCATCCTATCCCGCTTTAATGGGTTAAAGTTATACCAAGGACAGGCTTTCTTTTTTTTTTCAAGGATTTAGAGGCCGGAAAACTTCAACCATACCATACGCTAGCCCGACGCTCATTAACATCAACAAGTGTTGAAGTAACATGCTCTCTGCCCAGGCCTCTCCCGAAATCGATTTTCCTTTCAACAACAACAGAAAACTTGGAAATATTCATGGGTTTCTCGGACAAAAAAAAAAAAGGGACGGAGCCTGCTACAAGCGATTTTCATACATATTCATTAAAGTTTGCTGACCGCACGCACGCACAGTGGGCGGGAAAATTGGGGGGCGGGAAAAATGGGTCTGAACACCGAATGCTGTTGTTGTGCTTCATCATTTTTGAGGTTACGCCGGAGCCAAGGCAAAACCAACACAAAAAAAAAAACAACACAGGGACAAGCGGGGCATCTTTATTACATAGTTATCTATGCATATGTGTGTGTGGTGTGTGTGTGAGTGCTTTAAGTGTCTGACCTCCCCCCAAGGCTACATGTGTGTGTGTGTGTGTGTGCGTGCCATTTTTGTGGCATTTATGATGTGGCACATTATTTTTGCTTTTATGTGCTGCGTGTCCTGGACCCCAAGACCAAACACACATAACTATGAAAACGCATAAATAAAATAGCAACTAATTTTATTTATATTTCTGTTCGAGGCTCGAACAAATCAAATAATCATAATGCCTGCCACACCACCTCAAGCGAATACAAAAGCACTGCAAGAAATACCATTCGCTTTGTTGCTTATTTAAACTCTTTCATAAATAATTAATTAAATGATTCCCCGAACCGATTATCGTATAAAATTCAAACCATAAATTGCATTTATTATGATGCATTCTGCCATGTTTTCTGCTTCGGTTTCTCCCCCCCATTTCTGCTCGTAATTACCTTAATTATTTTAATAAACCGCCAGAGTGTTTTCAGCACACACACAGACACTCACTATGGCGCAAATGTTTGCATATTGGAACTTTATTAATTACACGAATCCGCACAAGTGTGTGTCATCCCAAAAACCATATGCAACATGTGGCAAAAAAAAGAAATCTGAAGCGCTTGTTATTAAAATTGTTAACATTGTCCGCCAGTTAATAATATTTCAATAAATGCTTCAAGCTCAATTTGTGTGGAATATTTTCCACAAAATTTAAGGCTGCTGCGGAGAGTCAAGGATAGGCTCATGCATATTAAATGTGAAGGGACAACCAACAACCCCCTGGCAACCATGACAAGTAAAAGTTACAGCGGCATTAGCATTGTTCACTGCTAAATAAATAAAATCAATTTTACCTGACTGAGGTCGCCTCCCCTCGCTTGGCTGTCTGTCTGTTTGACTTCCTCTGGAGTTCCGGGATGTGTGCAATAACAATCTCAATTTCAGCTTATTAAAGCCAAGGAGCAAGCGCCGCTGCTCATCATCATTTTGGCCCCGCCCCTCCGTCGTCGTCGTCTTGGCAATTTGGCTTTCCTTTTCTTTTTTTTTAATCAAATGCAATCCTCCTCTCACCCGGAGTTGCCATGTGACTCATGCCGTCAACAGCTGTCCCAGGCTCTTGGTAACTTGATGCCCAGTTGGTTCTTGGTTTGTGGCTTTGTCTCTGCGGTTGGTTTGCTCGTTGCCGCCGGCTGGTCAACTGCAGTGAAATTATGCAATGGTCATTCGTGAGGGGGCTTTTAGGGGGGAGGAGACCACCAAAGTGGCGGTGTCGGTTTTGTGGCCTAAGTAAGCAGTCAAATGGCATTTACTTTGACTGCAGCCCAAAACGAAATTATTGGCTGGCTGAGCGAGAGAGGCAAGGGAAAAATCTAGCAAGTTCCAGATTTAAAAACAAATAAATAGCATAAAAAATGTATTTGAAGAGCAAAGATCTAAAGGTATTTATTCTTGCTTTACCTTGCCACAATATCTCTTGAAGATATTTCCATATCAAAGTCTTAACACGCCTTCGCTATACCTGGGGAATATCCTTAGTACTTGCCATTCATTTCCCAGCTCTGTACGATTTCGTTTCTTTTGTAGTTTTACTTTTTTACGTGCTTTATTCCTTGCAACCCCCAAATGTCTGAGTGTGTGTGTTGTGGGGCTGGAACTTTAGTTCAGAGTTCATAAATTAAAGATTCACTTCTTGGCAGTCCCAGCCGACCGACCGGCATAACATTGTTGCCCCTTTTTGGTTGCCAGCTACTTTTTATTGTAAATTGCTTATGCCAAAGGAAAAGCAGCGCCGTGTCTGTTTTCTGTTTCTGCTTTTTTCCCCCCCCCAAAGGTATTTCGCATTTGGCTTAAGCTCCCACCCCTTTAGCCTGTTCAACCCCCTTTTTGCATATCCAGCATACAAATGGTTTACTTTCTTGCCAAATTGTACGACACTCTGGGGGCCCTGCCTTTATGGCCGTCCGGCCATAACGCTTAGAAATCAAACAAGGCTCTCAAAGGGTTAAGCATACATGCAACACACATGCCGCCCCCAGCCCCCAGCTCCCAGCTCCCAGCTCTTTCTTGATTTCGTTTTTACGCCTCGTAAGTGAAATGAAATGAAATGAAGCACACGCTCGATTCCAAGCCAAGCCATTCCATTCCATTCCGGGGCCAAAGTCAAGGGCCAAAGACGCAAGTCGAGTGCGGAGTGCGGAGTGCGGAGTGCCCTGGCTTGTGGCATGCCACATTATTTAATTTACTTTTAAGAATATTTTACCAGGCAGCAGGCGGCAGGCCAACTCCTGCTTGTCTTACGCCCGCCAGAAAGTCAACAAGCTGCTCTTCACCAGGCTAACATGAAATGCGAGAGGCTCGAGTCTGTGTGTTTGCTGTCTATTATATCCTGCAGGGAATCAAAGATATTACACAGTATGAGATACAGCTCCTAGCTAAGCCTTACAAGAATATTGAGAAGCCTTTAAAGAGGCTTAAATCTTCTAGCTTACTTCTCAACTAAGTTGTGCGTACACTGGCTTAGTTTACTTTTTAATCCCTTTACAAATTTCAAATATAGTTTTCAGATTTAATTCCCCAACAAGAAATAGGTCAAACTGTATTCGTATATTTTTATTTTAAACTTTCCTTGCTTGGGCCTCCAGGCAAATACTCCTTAAAGTAGGCAAGCATTTTTAATGTCCTCCCCACAATCGGATTCCGCAAGCGGCAGTTAGCTCTCCTCCACGTGTGCTGTTTGCCGAGAGTTTTTACGAGCGACTTCCGGCGCTGTGACATCGCAACATGTTTACCTACAAGACATTACAAGGATGTCGGGCGGGCTCATCCTTGCCACGTTACGTGGCGTCAATTTAATTTCACATTTTTCATTATGCTTATGGCGGGCGGCAAATGGCATCCTCAAGGCTGTCTCACCGCCTGCCCTGTCTGTGCTTTCTTTTGCCAGGGGCAACACTTAATTATGTTCATTATTTTCATGGCACGCGGTTGTCGCTCCTTGGGAATCCCGCCGGTTCTCCCGCTCATCATCATTCTGACATGCTTGACGCTTTGTGCTCATTTAAATTGAATTTTCGGGGAGTCCTGAAGTTGTGTGTGTGAGCCTGCTTTGGCATTCTTTATTAATCAAATTGTTTTGGGGCCACTTTCCGGGGAGGATGGTGAGGAGGAGCTGCTCTTGCTACTCCTTGGTCCTTGGCTTGTTTACCTGACATTTATCAAGGTTGCCGGCGGTGTGCCTTTGGTGCTACACTCCCGCTCTGTCTGGTCATTACAAATCGATTTATCTTTGGCGTGGCCAAGAACTTATGGCTCTATTAGCCGGAAGCCGGTGGGCAGTAGGCGGTGCAGGCGTGGCTGGGATGCTAAATGTCTGCCAAAGCCGTGCAACATCACCATCATCATCATTCTTCTTTAGCCATCCATGAAATATTTGCTAATCTCCTTCTTCTTTTCTATTTTCTTGCAGAAACAAACGGAAGGTGCAGAATCTGTTGCCCTGCAAGACGCCTACACGCGGCCCCCTGAACGGGGCCATGCCTCTGGGCGGTGGCACTCTGGGATCGACGCATCATCATCATCATCATGGGATGTACGAGGATCCCGATGCGCATTTGGGTCACCACAGGCCGCTGGTGATGCACCGGCATCATCATCACCAGCAGCTGCCGCATCATCATCATCACTATCAGCAGCATCACTCCGAGGTTAGTATCTCTGCGGATATTATATCCTTCCTGGATATACTATAGAACAATAACAGGCACAATATTCCCACCCTCAATCAACTGCCAAATATTACGACAATCGCTGTCAAAACATTGCACAGTCATTGTCTCGCGTTCGGGGTTTCTGTGCACTGTTTTTGATCCTGTCACATGCAATTCAATTGTCAGACGAAACCACATTTCCTTCGGCGCAAAGGATATCCCTTTCTGCTTTCTGCATATTATTCATTTATGTCTACGGCTCTTTATGCCCATTGTACGCCTCAATTTACACTTGAACTTGACGTGGCAGATACATATAATATAATACATACAGACGACGTCCGTATTCATAAGATATGGGCAGGAATATCCTGTATGTCGCGCTACCCCCAGTCAGCTTAATTTCAGGTCCTTTTGTGTGCCTAAATATTTTACGACTCTGACGCCTCGAAGGCTTTTTCTGACCCAAAACGTGTTTTCTTTATGACGCGCTCCCCTCCGTTTTATTTCATTTTATTTCATTTTTTTTTTTGTTGTCATATTTTATGTTCGAGTCTTGCGCTTTTGTCGGCGCAAGTCTCCCTATCCCATTATTTGTTGGCCGTGTGTGAAGTGTGTGTTTATTTTATTGTCTGATAAACAGCTCCTTTAGGGAAGCCTTCGCTGAGGTTAAATATGAACTGGCGGCCTTAAATAAATCCCCGATCGATACCCATATTCGACCTACTTTTAAATATACTCGTGACATTCCCAATTAGTTGGAATTTTTGGCTCCGTTTTAAATGAAAATAAAAAGCAACCCCTTTGACTTTTACTTTTAATACTTTAACTGGGGCAGTTTTACATCTTTGGTTTTTTTTTTGTTCTCCTTCGCATTTATTATTCATTTCTTGTGGCATTTTTAACGTTTTTCGTTTTTTTTTTTTGCCTTTGTCAGCTTTGTTCTGTTTCAACAACTGCTTACTGCTGCTTGGCTGCCTTCTGCTCCTTGCCCCTTTTCGTGCTGGCTCCTTGTCCTGTCACATTTCAAAGTCCTGCCCGAGGCTGCGAAGCGGCTGTAAAGCGGCTTACTTAGGAAAACCTTTTTTCTTTCCCGCAGGAGGGTTGCAATTGCACACAGAGCGTAAAAATTACATTATATATCTTTATATATATCTTATATATTTTTTACAAACCTTTATTGCTTTAAAGGGAACCGAAATATCAAAAAAAAACATATATTCTCAAGAACAGAGAAAGTAGACACAGAATCCTCTACTGATTTAAAACAAGGCTTGGAAATTAGTTCCCTTCTGTAGTATGTAGTACGATTTTTTTCACTGTGCATTCAAGAAAGCGAAAGCCACATCAACCCTTTTCCCCACCCCGCTTCTACCATATTTTCTTCCATTTCTTTAATCATAACTAACCGAATGTTTCTCTGCTCTTCCATTACAGCTGCTCCAAGGCAAAAGCATTCACTATCCCAGCGGCTATCCCATGACGCGTTCGCCACCGTTTTTGGTCAGCTCCTCACCTGGACCCGATCCCTATCGCTCGAATGACAATGTCTACGAGGAGCTGGGACCGGGACGCGTTGACTCCGATGGCGAATCAGAGCCGCCACTCCATTCCGACGATGATTTCGCCGAGGATGAGCTGTCGCTGCCGGGCGAATGCAGTTTCCAGAAGGAGACCACTCTTCCGGCGGGACCAGGTGCCACGCCCTATCACGAGCGGGCGACGGGCAGCAGCGTCAGCGGGGCAGGTGCAACAGGAGGTGCAGGGCCAGTGGTTGGGACTGTGGGCGCCACCGCGTCCAACCTGCCACTGGGGACCCAGGAGCGACACAGTGTCCTGAGCAGTGGCTCGTCGACGGGTCAGGATGCCTCCACGGCGACGGCTTCGTCGGCCAGCAACAATAACCATGAAATGGCATCGGGATCCGTTCCCGTCTCGGCTCGTCGCACTCCCCGGACGCGACAGCCCCGATGCTTGCAGGATCAGGATCTCAACAACAGCAGCTCGACGGCGGATATCGCCGACCTGGCTCCCCTGTACGACAACCGCAGCAATCTGATGGCCCTCGGCTATATGGCTCGCTCGACGGCCCCGCAGTTCTACAATACGCTGGAGCACGAGGTGGAGCGTCGCAATCGGATTAATGCCCAGCTGAGCAAGACGCCCGCCCCGCCACTCTCCACAATTTACAGGGAACGTATCCGGTATCCCAATGCCAACCAGCAGTATCCGTCGAGTGCGGCAAGCGGCCTGATGGCGGCCACGATGCGGGCACGAACCCAACCGCGAATGTTGGACCGGCGACTGGCACCGCATCAGCACCAGCACCATCGCATCCACGCGGCTCCCATGACCCAGGAGCCGGCCTATGGCTATGCGGAACCGATGTACAATGCCAACTACTACTACGAGAGCGCCGGAGCGGCCAGGCCCTATGCCTCAACCCTGCTGCCAGCGACGGGAGAATACAGGCACCCCTATGGGGACTCGAGTTTCGGCTCCGATTCGGGATATAGTCACCATACGCCGGCCAGCTCGATCGGACGCCAGGACTACGACCTTGCCGAACCCCAAATGTTGACCCCGTCCCAGCCCAGTAAGCCCAGCAAGCTGAGTTCGGCCCTGAACTTCAGTTGGAGTCGCAACTCGTCGAGGGCCAAGGCAATGCCGGGAGGAGCTGTGTCCAAGGCATCGGGAACCAGCAGCAATAGCAGCGGCGAGGCCACCAGTCCCAACAACAATAGCAGCGCCTGCTCCACCGTCACGTCGCAGCTGGAGAACAATAATGCGGCGGCCAATCTCTCGCCGGCGTAGACAAACTAATAGATTATGTCCTCCCAAAAAAAAAAAAGAGATCCTTGTAAATAGGGAAGACCCTGTACAGTTAGTCATAGACCGTAAGCTAAGCAAACTAAATATCAAAACTGTCCTGCGTGTACATCGTCAAAGCAATAGCTATTTAACCGACTACATATTACTATATGCTAGACTCGAGCAGAGAGCCCAAAGTTTCTGGATAGGTTAACGTCTATCGAAGAGGGTTGCCATACCACCAAGTTTTTCGCTCTGTTCCAAAAGCAAAAAACTTGACGCAAAGCAAAGAACTTATAGCTCCTAAGTGTTTTTCCAATGTGATTGCCAAATTCTACAATATAATGCTAACAATTAAGTTAAGTCTACGAACATTATTTATAATGTATCATTAAGTTTACGCCTATATAATGTATGCCTAAGTTAATCATTAGTTTTGTTTGTTATTTTAGTTTCTAAGTGAAGCACAAGAGGAAGAAATCTGCTAAAAAGAAAAGAAAAAAGGGTTGACAGATGGGTCAACCGAAAATATACCAAAATATCATAAAAAACAATCAAGAAATCAATGAATTGGAATCTTTATTTATCTCATATTTTTATATATATTTATTTTGGGTTTCTTCTAGGGGTTACTTAGCTCGGATCTTTTTTTTTGGATTTGAATTATATAGTTTTGTTTGCCGATTTTAGCCTACTTTTAGGCACCGTCACTAGTTTATTATAACGTATCTGAAAACTATTGCCTACTTTTTGCAGACACTGTAAATGTTAATTAACAGAGCCTGCTAAAAATACCAGTATTTTAACATTTCTCCTATTGTTTGTCAAAGAAACATTTTAATTTGAAAGTTTTTTTTATTATCAAGGCTTTAACTTCTTTTAAATTATTTATAATAGCTTGTTAACGTTTGGTTAATTTTTGAAGCATTTCTAAACTTTAAGAGCAGTATGTCTAGCATTTACACACAGCCTTTGAACAAAAGACTAGCAAAGGCTCTAACAAGACTGTTTACATATAAAAGGAGAAGCAACATATTTTACTTATTACCGAAACAATAATACCATGTAAAAAAAAACCTAAATACTAGTCGATAGAACGTTGTAAACTATATATCTTGATGAGAAATCCAAGCAAGAAGCGGAAACGAAAATCAGAGAAAAACACCCATTAGGTATATCGAGTGAACCAGTTTAGCGGGGCGCCCTTGTCAATGAATCCCCAGCGCTATAGAAAACACTTCCTAGGTTGTATGAGATTTGTAAATAGATCACCCCTAAGTGGTAAAAATATCCCCCTCTGGATCCCCCCCGGCGATGTGTGTGAGGAAGCGAAATGTTAAATTTTCTTATATGAGCACAATGCAATGTATCCTATAAACCGTAGTCTATACATAAAATACATATTCATACATAGAGTACACACATAGCTTAGATGTGAGCCCCCCAGGACGATATGCTTGTATTGATAAGAGCAGATCCTTAGCACCTTAGAGGCTTATCCCTTATAAACGTAGATTAACTTCTTCAGCCGTCGTCAGCCATATGATATGAGATGTATAATTGCTTTAGATCAAGTTCAAGTCGTTGTGATTTTCGGACAAAATAAAAAACCCTTTAAAAGTCGAGGTCTACATATGGTATGGCAACAGATCCCGATTAAATTAAATGCAGTAGCACAATCATTGAGCGAGTGAAAACAGTAAAGAAAATCAGCAGCTTACAAGGACTAATCCTAAACATTAACTAGATATATATATAATATATCAACCTATTCTTTTTAAAGCCATATAATGTTAGGAAATAATATTTCACCCCAACTCTATACTTCCCGGTTTCTCCAAATAGTTTGTTTTGTTTTTGCCCATTTTTCATTTGAATCTTACATATCAACGATCGTATTTATGTAATATAGCACACCTGGTTTCTAATACTATCAATATCAGTACAAAACGATATATTAACGACAACAACTTTTATCCTAAACTAAACCCTCAAAGCAAACCAAAATCGATAAGAACTTTATCTCCATCGCAAGTTGTACATACGGACAAGTCAATAAGAAACTTTTGCTGTAGTTCTTCCAAGAAATAAATTAAACAATTAATGTAAAATGTTACAAAAAAAAAAGCAAATCACTCTAGACCCTTGTGTTAGGCATCAAATTGAAATCAATTGAATTGTATTGTAAATAAATTGTTTTCCTGTTAATTTATTGATAACTTTTGGACAGCATATCAAGCCAATGACTCTGTGTAAGGATCTTTCGTATACCGACTAACTAATTTTCTACAACTGCTTAGACTTTCTATGGAATATGAGACCGGTGTTTTCATTTACACATATATATATATATATATGCCTAGATGGAAAGGGAAAACAAAAAAAAAAAAAGAACGGAGCGATTTAATCGAATTTATAATGTTTAATGGCAGTTAATCGAAGTAAACCGACGCCCCAGAGGGAGAAACACAAGCATCAATATGAATATCAATTAAATTAACAAAACGATTAGCAATTAATTATGCCCCCGAAAACAACTAGTTAGTTTATACATTTTTTGTAAAACCAATTTGACAATTAGTTTCACCTTTTTCTATAAGCAGATATGGATAATAATTAAAAGAATGAGAAAGAAAAGAAAACCAAAATCAACATTATGAAATATGAAACAAAAGTGCGTTTTATTTGGGAGAGATTATTTATCATGGGAGAGATCTTTCAGCAAACAGGTAATGATTCCTCGGACATTTTAATATCATTTTAATTTCACAAAATAAAAGGAATAAAATCTATCAAATTTTACTAGTTGTTTCTGAGCCAAAACTCCTTATGATTCGCAGGAGGAGAAGGCTTAAATCTGGTGCAAATTAAATATGCGCGCGTGTTGGCCACAAAGAGCGAGAGTGTAAGTGTGTGTGCTTTAGCGCTTGTGCATGCAGTTAATGTGCTTATTTTAAAATTTAAATTGGCTTGCGCAGTGCGCACTTGCGTAAGGACTTCCCCTCCTCACACACACACAAGGAGCACAGCAAGGACGAAAGACGTGAGGCGGCGCTAACAGCATGTGTGTGCAGTCTCCTACAGACTTCACTTTAATAGAAAGTTTGCGCTGCTCTTTCCATTTTCCTTTTTCTTTGGGGATTTTGCATAGGGCTCATGGTGTAATTAACAGTCACTTGCAGTGGCAGTTGTGTGAGTGAGTCAAGGATATATATGTATACATATGCCTGCATTAAGATAAACAACTTAATTATTTTACCAGTTTGAATGGGTTGCACTTCTGCTGCGGTTCCGGGCTGCAGCTGAAAAAGGGAAAGGGAGTAAGGAGCCGCAGCCTGTCAAGTATGGTTGCTGTTAATTGAAGGCTTCAAAGCTTCATCGGGGTAATTAAATAAATTGGAGAAAGTGCGCCTTGAGTGCCAGCCAGATTTATATAATAAGCTCTATCGCAGAAATAACTAAGAAGCGAGCGCCGGAAAGTTAGTAGGTTCGACTAAGAGCTCTCTTGGAGATTAGGTTCACGCACGTGTGGGATGTTTATGAAAGCCATGCCCACACAATGGACATAAATAGCTACATTTTTATAAATAAATACAGCTTCAAGTTCACCTTCAAGTGTTTAATAAAACTCAAGTAGACTACATCTACAAAATCTAGAAAAAGCATTAGAATAAAGCAATATTTGGGGAGCTATATTACTCTACAGCCATTTATTAATAGGTAAAAAAGTATACAAATATATATAAGTCCCATTATTTTTCTTTCTATAAAACATTTAACTAACATTTCACTATTGAATGCAAACGCAATTAGTTCGTTCGCCTGAAAACCTCAGTCTCAACTCTATCTTGTGTTAATCAAAAGTTTCAGGGCTCCCAGAACCCCCTGCCGCTGCTTAGCTGCAAAACTCCGAAAGTTATACTGGCAGTTGTGCCGGAGAGCGTTTTGTCATTCATTACAAAATTTCACACATGGCCCAATTAAATTATTTAGCCTCACACACACACACACACACACACATATACCGAATAGTTTTAATTAAATAATAGATAGAAGCTACCTTAGCTACGGCATCTCTAGATGTGGGCGTGCCACCTCTTTGCCAGCTGCTCTGGTATTTTTTTTTCACCCAAAATTTTGTAGTCAACTTTTGGCACTTTGAAAAGTTTGCCAAGGCAAAACGGCACCCGAGACAAAAGCCTATGGCCGAATATCGTTAAATGTGTGTCAACTATGCCGGAAAATGTCTTCATTTCCCGGCCTGTCTCCTCTCCCTGCCGCTTACCTAGATCCAACTCTTTCTCGGGGTGCCTGTAAGACATTTAAAATTAATGTGCTATGGAGGCGTTTGAGAGCTTACAAGACACGTCGAAGACAAGTCGAGGACACGGTGCCGTTAACATAATCGCTAGAGCTTAGCGCACACATATCCCCATCCAGGACATGTCGCTACTCAACACTGTTCGAAGTGGCTCCAAGTTGGAGCGCCCCCATCTCCGGGCATGTTTCATTCAAAGGCAGCAAGTTGTTCTTGTTGAAACTACATAAAAGTGGGTCAAGCTTGTATTTATTTTTTTATTTTTAGCTCTGTGTTTTCGATATTGTGGGTCAGTGTTGGACAGTGACCGGAAACTCGTGTGAGTACCGTTGACCTAAGCAGTGTTTGTCAAGCACTTGTGAGGCGATACCGAACGAGGCAGAGGTCTTATCGCTTATCTATCAGTCGCAGACACATGATATACAATATGCATTTGCGTTGCGTTTTTCCCCAATGCTCCATGCCACTGGGACATGGAAAGCCTTTAAGTAAGTTCACTATAAAAGCCACATATCATGCCAATTCAGTGAAATATTAAAGCCATATTTGTCTGCCTTTTAATTTAATTTAATTTACATCTGTTCTTGATTACTGAGTACAAATGGCGCTTTAATGTTAGAAGAAGTACAACTTCTTTTGGTTTAATAATGCATAAGTTTCATATTTGATAAACTGCACCTAAAAATACTTTCATATATAGTACATATAATATAAAGTCATACGATTCGGATAAAAAGTAAAGTGTGCTCTTATCTTTTCCATGGCCATGTAAATATTGACCAATCCTGCGCAGCAATATTTATCATGTGAAAATATTTATCACACACTCATTAGATATAATTTGATCGATTACTTATGCCTTATGTCGCCTAATTATACACTTGATGAGCCACCGTGGCCTGTTGGCCGCTTCAGTTCTTGATCTAAGGCCGTGTCACAAGCAACCCGTTCGCAATAATGGCAGCAAGAATCCCGGCACTGGGCCTACTCTGTTTGTTGGCCTGTCTCCTAGGAAGTCATACGACCCAGGCCCAAAGCGAGTATGTGGATTTGTGCAGTGAGGCGGATAGCATCCCAGTCCATCTCGACCAGGTGAGTAAAATATACCGAGATCAATAAGAATATACCCAAGGATTAACTGAACAATTTCCTCCCAGTTCTCTGGTATCTGGTGGGAGGTGGCCAGGCAGCCAGCCGGAGTCGATTTCTGCACGGAAGTGAATATTACGGTGTTGAATCAAACCGACAATAATGTCCTGATCGAAACCACCTATGGTGTGTCACCCGATTATCCTTGGGTCAACCAAACAATGAATGCCACCCTAACTGTGCAAAATAATACAAAAGCCGACAATGGCTTTAACTTCACCTACTGGAATCCACCCAATTATACTCCCTATGCGGTATATAAGATCCTTTATACGGACTACATCAATGCAACCTTCATTTGTGGCTACACAAATCAGACTGACAACTCGACGGCATTTGGAATAATCCTTGCCAGGGATCGTACACCCACCACCGATGCCCTTAATAAGCTGGAAAGTGTGGCCACTGGCATATCTGCGTACTTCTTGAATGGCACCATGTCGGCCGTAACTCAAGGCGATACGTGAGTATATTTATTATATAATTAGATAATAATATAAAGGAAACTTTATTAGAAATAAAAAACAGGAAGAAAGATACAAATACAAATAAAATGAAAGCTATATAGGGTCAGAGTTGCTTGTATAAAGTATCTTTAACTTGAATTCTATTGAATTCTGTAGAAATCTATACTAGCTGTAGCTGTAGATCCTTATCCTTCTAGGTATCAAGCAAGAAAAGAAATCTATTTAACAAACAAACCTTTTAAAAAGTTGATTACCGTTTCAAGATATATTTTCTTATGACTACAGTTTCTTTTATTTCAGTTGCTATGCCGCCGGAGCCAATCCATCCACAGTTATCTCCTTGCTGTTGATTGCCATGGCCTTCATTCTTGGACTCTCTTCTGACCACCTGATAATATAACTGACTCTCCGCCAGGAAGACAAAACACAATAATTTCGGGGACTCCATAAATATGTTTTACTTAAATAACTTGTCATATTACATTTTTGTGATTATATAAATAAATTCCAAAGAACACTCGCCTTAAATTCCAAAACAAACAAATGTATTTTTTACTTCTCTTTAGTTGTTTAGTAGTTACTATATATTCTTGGACACATTAAACCTTAACTTCTCCTGAGCTTTGGTTTTTTTTTGTTCCTCATATTGATAGCAATTAATACGAAACATATTGTTTCTTTATCAAACCTTGTGCTGTTTTTCGCATTTTCTGTATTGTGACTCAGTGGCTGGCGGTGATAAAGCAATATAATCCAGAATTGTAGTACGCTTTTCGTCTCATATGTATATTCCTCTATGGGGAAGATAGATCACTAAGAGGCTTAGATAAAAACTCAACGTGAAAGACTTTAATTAATTTTATATTTTCCCCTGGTATCTACAGGAGTAGTGATAACGAAATGTACCCTGTTTATTACTTTTGAGAGGGCAAATAATGACTAATGGGGAAAAGTACAAGTACAGGTGAGAGGAGATGGTATGTACGTACGTACTTCCCTTATGAAATACATTTTTAATGAAGCAAAAACACAGCTTTACAGACAGTTTTTATAGCACTGCAATGAGTGTAATTTTATTAAAAGAAATAATCCTGCAAGTTGTAATTTATCACATAATATATTTATATATTTTTATGTAATACAAATTTGTTAAAATAACGTAGAGTTCAAATTTCGGCCAGACCTTATCGAAACCATGACCTGTATTTTAGCAAGTTTAATTTAATGGCCGAAATAATAATCGAAATTAAATGCCAAAAACGAAGCTCAGATAAGGTGTCGCGAAATCCCAGTTAATAGATATTGGCCAAATTATTTTTAGCCCAAAAGAGTCATTTCCTGGAAAAGGCCTTTTGCAGGTAAGACATTGCACACTTACGACCACGGGGGAGTTTTCACTGATACAGAAGTACAAAATGCGACTCCAAAACAATGTTCTGATTGCTAAAGCCAGAGAGATTAGTCATGCTGTTCGGACGATAACAGCCGTCAGATATACGTAAATCAGTGTCAGAACACAGGGCCTCTATATATATATATATAATATATGTATGTATGTGCCGGCATCGATAATGTCTGTGAAAATACTGAAAAAAAGATACGCGCCTATAAAAGCCAGTGGCGGCTGTGGTTCGAGTTCAGTTAAACGACGCATTCGCAGCGAATCGAGCTCGCAGCCACAGAATCGTGCAGCGGGAAGAAATCTAATATTATAAAAACCACAATAAATCGTAACTCATAGTGACATCATGTGCAAAAGTGTGATGATTTGTTTGGCCATCTTGGCCGTAGTTTCGACTGCTTTGGCTCAACAACAGTCCTGCGTGGATGCCACCGGCCAAGATTTCAACAATACCCAAGTGAGTGAAGGCAAAATGCAGACAATAATTGGTTTTGTTTTTACAAAAGAATTACATCTTAGGTTAATTGGAAAATTAAACAAGAAAAGTATCCACAAAAACCATAAGAATTTAAAATAAAAAGGAAGAAGTAAAGTGCTTGTACCCTGTTACTGAAAAGCTTTTTTAAGAACTGATATTTAAACCCTTTTCAATGGCAAGATCAAATTATTAAGTGACATTAAACTTAAAAGAGATACATTTACAGGCTTACCCTTCACTTAAATAATTCCAATAACGTTTTAAGTTTATTTCTTCGCTGACTTAAATAACATTTGTCTTTGTTTTTAGTTCGCTGGCTATTGGCAGGAGGTGGCCCGCAATCCAGCATCAAATGTGTCCTGCATTGATCTGAATATTGCCTTCTGGAACAACACCAATATGCTGGTTAATGTCAGCCACTCAGCCAACACTCAGTCCCTGTACAAGGACGTTAACGAGAAGGCCAACATCACTCTGGTCACTGGCGCAACTTTCTACAATGTCACCTTCACGGACGGCCAATCGCAGAGCTCCGTGGTCATTAAGCTGCTGGAGTTGGTCTCCGACACTTACCTGGTGGGCTGCAGTTACACGAATGCCACCGATGCCTCGACCAGTGCCGGTTTCATTTTGGCCAGGTCCAACTACTCGTTGGCCCTTGTGCCGCAGGTCAACGCCAATGCCTCCGTGAAATACAACAACTTTGTGAATGGCACCGTCTACAATGTCACGCAGGCTGGGTACGTCTTAGCCATAAATTCCTACCAAACAAACCATCACTAACTGATTATTTTTTGTTGACTATTTCCAGTTGTTATGCCAGCTCCGCTGGACAGAGCCTGCCCCTGATCACTGGCTTCCTGGCCATTGCTCTGCTGCTGATCAAGGCCTAAGGAGGGGAGACGAAAAAGAAGATACCACTTCCTGCTCAGCCGAAACCAAAAAAAAAAACACTTGCCTAAGTTATTGCGTCAGTATCTTTATTTAGTTTTTTAGTTGACTTTACACTCCGCGCCCTGAATAACGTGCCAAGGCAGCCATGGTGATGATGTCAAATAAAAATAAACCCAAAATGGGTGAGGACCCATAAAAAAGCCCCCCAAAAATTCCGATAAAGTCTTGCTCAGACAGAATCATGTGTCTCAATGCGCTGCTGCAATCAGCGCTTTAATTTGTCGGCAACTTGTACAAGGTATGCGTGATAAGATAAGGGTAAACGATAATGAAATATACGACACACACACATCCACACACACGGCTCTTGTCTATATTTTTTCCATCATTGCCAATATCCAGCAAGCGACTCATAAATCAATCAGGTGGCCGCGTGTTCACAGGCAAAAAGATTTGATATGTTCTGCCACTGATTAATTAATTGATTGACAAATCACTTCGGTTCGGTATTATAAATGTTAATTACTTCGGTCGTAGGTGCATTCGCTGATTTGGCCCGGATTTCAATGGGTTTATCTCTCTCGATTATAAGGTCTAATGATGGTCATTATGTGATAAGGTATACTTCGAATGAAAAGCGGTGGCAAATGATTATTACTTTATTGGTAACATAAAGCGCTAAAAAAAACACTTAAATTTATTAAAGAACAGAGGTTACACCTATCTATTCCACAAAGGTAACTCGTAGGGAGAGACTCTTGAGTTCAGTTCAAACTTGTGTAGCTCTTGTGTACGAACATTGTCATAACAAATATCGCTGAAAATGATAGAACGAACAACTAATGCCCTTAAAATAATCATATCGTGTGCGTAAAAACATAGGTAAGGGAAACTTTTTGGTGGTTTATTAATATGGAATGACACTAGGAAACAATTATTAATGATTCCCAGACAAGTTTGATAAGATAATAAATTATACGAGCATTTCTTCGCCTCGTTAATTTTATTGATAAACCTGTAGGCGCCATGTAGATAAAACTGACTTAACACTAACTTACACCATTATTATATTACAACATTCTGGCTTATCAACGAATGTTTTTATTTACTTTAATAATTATTATTTTTACAACTTTTGTGAATTGATTTAAAATGAAAATTGTTTTATTTTGAGTAAATGAGAATTCATTTTATTATAAGTAGAATAAATTTAGAAGATTTATGTATTAAATGTATTTATTTAAACTCATTTACTATTCTAAAGAAATAATTTTGATTCCAAATTCAAAGAAGGAAAACTGCGCTGATACCTTTAAACAAAGTGATTTCCGAAAGCAAAGATACTTCTTCGAAAAGGGAATTCCATCCATTTATGACAAAACTATTTTATCTAGCACTTGTACCACTCACACCCCTCTTAGTCAGATGTCAGCAGAAGAGTTGTCACCGTCAAGGAGAACAGAAAACAGAACAGCATAAAAAAAATTCAGGCAGACACTTAATTGTCAGAGCAGGGAAAAGCAAGTCACGAAGCCGACGAGAAGGAAACTCAGTTAACGCACACACACACACACTCGATGCTGTGATTTGTTTACAGCCCCGTTCCCGAAAAGAAAACACTCGGAGGAGTGCCGGCCAAGTCTCTCAAATCAGATACAAAATCCTCGGAAGCATCGTCCTCACACACACTTATCGGGCTTCTGGCTGCTGCCGCTGCTGTTGCTGATTTCTTGTTTATTTATTCGGCTTCAACCCAATCAACCCACCCTCCCCGCACACTCACACACACATCCAGATACCGATGCAAACAAACCCACACGAATGTAAACACAGGGCCACTAAATCACTGAACACTCTCTCGGCTTTGGCATTTACACCACCACCACCACCCCCCGAGTCGCCCATTTGAAGGACGCCTGGCTCCTGCGATTTCTTTTGTTGCGCTGCTTGACCCGCGGCTCCTGTCCCCTGTCCCCTGACCGCCTCTTCCTCGGGTTTGTTTATGTTTATTTGTTGGCACAATTTGGTTACATTGTTTGCTTACAATCTACTCATTGTTTGCAGGGTTCGTTGTTGTTCTTCAAATCAAGTTTACATCGATTAAGTAGCTGTAAAATCTGTTGGCCAGCAGAACCAACACAAATGTTGCTGGCTGAAGGGATCTGCGAAATTTGCGTACAATTTTATTCAAACTTAACCACCTTTCCGTCTGTTCATAGCTAAAAATTATAAGAAGTTGTTAAGTAGAGTTCCTAAGGTTTAAAAAAACTATAAGTCATTTATAAATATTACTATATCTCGACTGTTTAGAGCTAATAAGTATTAGAACTTGTGAGGTAGAGTGCTTAAGGATTAGAAAAACTATAAATTATTTATAAATATTACTAAATATTTCTATATTTCGTCTGTTCTGAACTAAAAAGTATTACAACTTCCGAGGTAGAGTCCTTAACGATTAAAAAACATATAAATCATTTATAAATATTACTATATTATATATATATTTAATAGGACACTATTTTACCCTACCAATTTCTTATAAAACAAAATTCCCCACTTAACAACCATTTTAAAATATACAAAATAATCTTTCAGCTAACTGAGCAAAGTTATTCATGAATTTCATCCGCAAACAAAAGCCAGACAATAATTATACGCTCTCAACTAGCTAATCATCCAACGATCCAACGTTGCCAGGACCTAAGCTCAGGCCAAAGCCGACCGCAACAAAGTCCAGGACTGAGGAGGGCTTTTGGTCAAATGCCAGACAAACAAAGGACGCCTCCAATCAATGCTAATAGCAATCGTCCTGCAATATACTCAAAGTGCTTGGGAAGCCGAAAGCCAAGAACCACACGCCCAGCGCAGGGCGGGAAAACGGACACAAGCTTTGCCAGAGATGCCATGGTGCTCCATGGGCAGACAAAACTATTAATTAATTTCCCAGTCACTGCAGGCCATCGACTTTCAGGACCCAGATGCCGCATGCCGTTGACATTTCAGTCAAAAGCAAAGCCAATACAATTTGGCCAACCAGTCGGAGGTGCGGCGTGCTAATGATTTTGGCAAGTGGTGTGAGATAAGTTTTTACCTATTTAGGTGCAGACATATCTCTATTCGGGGTCGAGGGGGAAATGAACATTTTCTTTGGGTTTCCCAAGTCGTGGTCCTTCAAACTGTAGATGTGTAATTGTTTAGGGGTGGCACAGGGTCCTGATGTTATCATATAAATTGAAGTCTTAGCCCAAGTCTGCGCCACTCGAGTCTCAAGCATTCCTCAGTGGCAATCGTCACTCAAGTGTCTGCTACTCTTAAGCTACTCAGACACACTGGAAGTAAAGTTTGTACTTAGATTTATAAATCAAGATCAGATAAATATAAGTTAATTACAGTTAAGACAGATTTAAATAAAAATGTCTTGAGAAATTCATTGTATTTGAGTAAAGAAATATTTATTAAACAAAAAACTCTATCTAAAGTCTTTACTTTTACTTTGTTTGTTAAAAGCGGTTACAGAGATTTTCTTTCAGTGCCTCATCTTCCCGAAAACCTCAATTTATGCTGATCTCTGGCCTTTTGCCTAAGCGTTTTCGCATTTGCATAGATTTCCCAAAACTTGGCAACAAAAACATGATTTGATTTCCAGCCCGGCATCGGATAATACTTCTCAATATGCGTATATATGCATGTGTTTATGCGGTGCCACAGGTGGGGGTAATTGAATGGAGGTCCTCAGTCATTTACATTCAATTAACAGTTGTAGGGCAGAGCGAATTGCCATCTATGAGATACTTGTACGGCTTGTCTGGACATTATTACTCCACCGCCCATAAATATTCATGGACAACAGCAGTGCCTTAGACCGGAAGGGGTTTAGGAATTCACAAAAGTTTTACTTTTTTATCTATGTACGTATTTCTGCGAAATACCAATTATCGTATCTTAAGTAATAATGATAATAATAATAATTCATAAATATAAACTGTCGGCGACTGATAATAATACTAAAAAAGATAACAAAAATTGAAACCTTTCCCATTAATAAACAATATTTGTAAACAGACATAAATTAATTCAATTGTTGATTCATAAAAAAAACCAAAGATATATTTTTAGGTAGCGTACGTAAGAACTGTGAAATAATTTCCCCCTTCAGAGCGGCGCTCCTTTTACGCTTAGCATTTCCGCATAATTTATGCCGCATGAACTTCGCCTTTTGTGTAATGGAACTCAGTCTTGTCTTTAGTTGACTTTGGGCATAATGCATAAGATAATTACAGTTCCAGGGAAAGTGTATTGCGGATTAGAATTCCATCAGGTTATAGTAGATGGACCTCAATATAATAAGGAAATATAGACAGGCACATCATTATTGGTGGTGAGGTAAGAATTTAAAGATAAAACCTTTAAAATTAAACCGAATTAATTCCCCTCTTAGCCATTATTTTGCATTAATTCAGAAAGGCTTTTCCCAATCCCACTAAAACTCAAATAACCTCTCAAAGGATAATGACTGCCTCACCTTGTGTGTACTTTTGGCAGACATTAACCGTACCCTACATAAATTACACAACTTTTCCATAAACTGCAAACGTGTGAATCCCCTTTTGACAGCTCGTCACATCTGCAATTAAAGCAATTAATTAGGGCCCCCCAAAAAACCCACAGAACTCGAACTGTAAAAGAAAACGAAAAGGCGAAGAGCAGCCAGTGAGAGCGAACACCTTTCAACCATCCTAGAGCCATTATTTTAAATGCCAATTACAGGTGGAGGAGGAGGAATGGATATAGGAAGAGGAGGGTTTGGCGCAAATTGCTGCAAATCCATTGTCGATTCTCTTCATCCATTCCATCTCTATGTGAGTGGGTTTCCTGTTGTGTTGGCACAGGCATTATTCGTAACGAGCGACATGATCATAAAAATAAACGCAAAATATAACACAAAATGCAAACACAATAATGGCCTGGGAGTGCCTTAGTTTTTATTTTTACACCTGTTTACAAAACAAAGCAACAGCAACAGCAACAGCAAAAGCGAACGCGAACGCAGGACGCACGAATTTGACTGCGCCAGCACGCACACAATTAAATTTCCGGTACAACACCTACACGGGAATCCCCTGGAAAAACCCTCCAAGCCCCCCCTCCCTCAAAATACACTTTGATTTCCGTGCGAGCTTTTGAGTGTGTGTGTTTGTGTGTGTTCAGTGTGTTTGAGCCATTAAAATTACGCCTAACGGAGTTGCAAACACACCCAAACAAACCAAAACCAAACACACATTACAGTGAAAATAAATATTCAAAAGGAGCCTTTAAAAGGTGAGTTTTTTCGTTAAATTCAAAATATCAATGGTTCGTTTTTGTGGCTTAAAAACTAAAATATGTTTAAGAAAATGTTTAATACTGTTTTTATTGCAGTTTCTTTAGTTTTAGAATGTATTCCTTAATGACTGACCACCAACTGAACTTTAGAGAATATTTCAATATGATTTTCCTCATATACTTTTTGTTTTTTTAGGGTTTAATACACTTATTACTTATTACTTATAGAATTACATAGTTTTTAAGCTAATACACTTGAGTTCTCAGTGCACAAATAGGAGACGTAAAAATGTGCGAGGCTCACGCGGCGTATGAGTATTTTTCTGACTCACTCTAACTGCTCTAACACACGTTTCATTTGAAATCCATGGCACGTTTGCCTCAACATCAGGACCAGAACCCGCACCCGGAGACACGGAGCAATTTTCAATATTCCCGGACGCCTCCGCGCCCATTGGCAGGCGGTGGGCGTGGCAGGTGACGGAAATAATGTGGCGGCATTGGCGACGACAATGCCTGAGTTTTCTGTCAAAATTGGCAAAAATCGGCAATGCTGCCGCTGACGCCGCTAACTAAAAAATCAAAGGCAAAGGCGTCCTTTTGCCTACTTCGATTCCTTGGAGGGCAGCTACGTGTGGCAGCCATAATATTTTCTGTTCGAGGACAAACACAGGCACGCACTCCTCCGGCAGCAAACTTAGACATACAGTCGAACACGTTGCGTATACGTAATATTTGCTTGGGATTATTACAGCGAAGGCACTTGAGACGCGCACACGTCGCGGCTCCAATAAAATTTTATATATGTTTATGTATGTGCCTGCACTTAATAATAAAATTTCGTTTAATTTCGAGTTTTGAATTTCATTTTTATGATTCCTTTCGTTCTTTTTTTTTTCCATCTCCTCTGGCGCTTATTTATTTTTTTCCGCCAGGTGTTCGCCGTAACGTGATAAAATTTTAATTATATTTGTTGAGAGGCGGAGAGATTGGATATTTATTTGGTAGCTACTCATTGTAATTTGATTTTTAATGGATTTTTTTTTTTTAAATGGAAGGAAGAGTAAAAGTACCGCGTGCTTAGCAGGATTAAAATTGAGGGAAAATAACAATATCATATAGAAATTCTAATCATTTATCAAATGAAAGGTTAATTTCAAGAGCCTCAGAGCTGTGACTCATCACAGAATGAGTAATGCTACCGGAAAGCATTCTGATTGCATCCGATAACTGCAGCTTCGGGGAAGTTTATTTGATTTAATTTTAGTTGAAATCATATCACGCTTCTGAGAGCTCTCCGATAACTCTATAATCAATCACCGATAAGAATATATATATTTGTTGCCTCCCCGCTTTAATTTCCTAAAATGCTTCCAAGTGCTTTTTAATTAGTTCCACTTCAAGGCCAGCGGCTGCAGACCTTCCTTCCTGGAATGCATTTCGAGGGTCTTATAAATTTCATTAGGGAAAAGCGAAAACATTCTGACATTGACGTCAGCTTAGTCCGTCTAAGAACTTCGCTGGACAGTCAGACTGTCTGCCGGTCGCCGTATGTTTGGCTGTCTTGCCCTGGCTTTTGCCTAATGGACGCCTGCCAACAGCTGGCAGGACACTTCAAAATCATCCAACTCCTGGTGCCAGGCGCAGTCAGTGGTGGTGGTGGTGGTAACATTGTATTCGAGTCAGGTGCGTTGTGAATTTTGCTGCATTTATAATAATGCCACAACGAAGTGTGCTCGGAAATAATAATCAACTTGGCCGGGAGTGTGTCCGGGAGAAAGGGAACGGAATAATGGCTGGGTGTAGAGTGTAGAGGAGCACAGCTGCTGGCACTTGATGGTTTCATGTAGGTTGTAGACCAGCCAAGGCACTTAAAATTTCATTTAAATATGGACTCCTCGTTGAATGTGCAATCGTGCATTGTTGCACTACTTGCAACTGCAGCGTAGCAATCGAAATAATCGCCTCAAATAATAACTTTAAGTGCATAATTTTATATAAAGTTCTAGCCAAAAGCCAGTTATAGTTAGTCTTGGTTTCGGAAAGTACGTGAGAACGTTTAGCACTTGGCTTTGGTGAAAGCAATTTAAAAAATTGTGCCAAGCAAATGCACCTTTACAAAGGTCTATTTTTTTATTTTGCAGCAAATTTGAAAGGGAGACCCAAAAGACTCTTAAATAACTTCAAATTCATATTAATATGCCATAGTTTAAAGCCCTTAAATATATGTACATAAGGCCTTTAAGAACTCTTTTTCATATTCAAAAACATCAAACTCCAACCAACTTTGAATGAATTCAAAATCTGAATTCCGCTTGTGTTCTCTCTGTTGCCATAACATTCCATTAATCCTGCTGCCGCCTGTTTCCAGTTACTGATTTTCCTTGCTCAATTGCATGTTTCACATTTGCGTTTAATTGATTTTGGTGCAAATGGTGCAAATACAACTAGAAAAAGTGGCCCGATCCACCAATTCCAGAGCTTTTCACGCAGTCGTTATGCAAACGCATTTAACGCTAATTGTTCGCATTTATAAAGTATCCTTTTTCTATCGTTTGCATAACAAATCGTATCCTTTTTCTATTGTTCGCATAACAAATAGTGAACCGAAATGGCAAATGAGTAAGTGGTAAATGCTGAATGCCAGACAGTTTATCTATATAGTTTGACACGCCCGGCTCTGATTAAAAACAGATTTGTTCAGATTGCTTTTATAATAACCTTTCGATACAGACAATTGAAATAGTCAGAGTTACAAGAGTCAGACTTTTGCAATTGAAATTTTTGCAATTACATTTGGAATAGGGGTTTTTCCGATAAGAGAGATTTTTGGCCAACATTTTAGCTTAATAAGGACGTTCTCTGCAGAATTTATTTCATAAACCATAAGCCTACGTAATTGTTAAGCAATTTGCCAGTTTAAAATAAATTCCTGCTCATTATTTGACTCGAAACAAGTGTGAAGAAGCTTAAAGTCAATCAAACTTTTTAATTTTCATTTACATTAAAATTATGCCGGCATTTATTTGCCTTGCCTTGCCATTTGTTGGTGTCGCTCGGCGCTTTTGATAAAACAAAAAAACATTTGCATATAACAATTTTTCTCACTTCACTTTCCGAAAAAGTTGAGTTCCCTTTCATTTGCATAACTCAACATCTAGACAAACAAGCAGCTGGGGAAACTGGAAACTGCGAGCAGAGTGATAACATTAAAAGGAAAAGTCACGAAGAGCAAATATGAATCATCCGCCATGTGTGGCAAATGCGTTGAAACAAGCATTTCGAGTGTGAAAGTAAAAAATAATCTGCAAGTATTTACATACAAAAATTAAGAGCAAAGTTTGTGAGATAAAAATTAATGGGTGACTCTGTGAAATAAAAAGCCATGAATTCCCAGTGGAAAACGTTTTTAAAAATTGAAAATGTTCAAAGGAAAATCTTCCATATTTAAAATTAAAGGTATCAAGGTATTATGGAAATTTATAACATAATTAGTAATAATATTTAGATGTATTTGTAGACTAACTAAGTGTATTTAGGTAGCCAATATTGGCTCATTAAATTTTTCTACAAAAGCTTTAAATTCCTATTATTTTTACATAAAGTAAATATTGATAATAAATGAAAGGCTACGAAATAATTTTGTCAAAATTCAATGACTGACAGCATATACTTTTTTACCCTTTGTTATAACCTTTGTTTAATTATTTAACAGGTTGAATCAATACTAAATTCACGTGTTAAACTCTTGGCGATATCGTCAATTGTTAGCCTCTTTAGCACTTATTTGCCAGAGTAAATATTGGCTTATTCCCATTAACTTATAATAAATAAATATATTGGCTATGAAGTCCAGATTAAATCGTGGTATTCATTCATAGGATCAACCCCCTTTTTTTGTTCTTAAAAGTGTCTTTTGATCCGCCTGGCCAAAGTGTTAACAAAACTTGGCGATATCGTCAATTGTTACACCTCGAATGACCAGACTTTTTGGCACATTTATCCAGCGTCTAATCAAGATATTATCCAATTAACAGGTTCGAGATAATTGAGATGGCGTCAAATGTGATACGAACAGGGGAATTGAACAATCAAACAAGGGGGTTTGAACTAGATATGTTTTATTACAGCCCAAAAAATAAAAAGCACACACCCAGCGAGTAAGTCGAGCGAGGCGCGAGATCCCGGGCGGCAGCCACCAGGCACAATGCCAATTGAGGCTCTGATGTGTAAGGCAAACAAGAGAGAGACGAGCAATCAGTCCGCGATCCGCGATCTCCGGATCATTATCAGCGGGATGAGCTCGACCGGTGCTATCATTCGACTGTTGCGATTTGTGGCGAATAGACGTGCGATTAACTAAGCCAAACCGAAGGACCAGATCAGCTTACCTAGCCATGTATCCCCAACTGGAGACGGATGCCGAGGCCCTGGAGAAGGCCACGGCACGGGCCCTCCTGCCGGGAGCCATCAGCAAGCCGGCGAGCGAAGCTGGCAAGGCTCCGATCATCAGCAAGTGGAAGCGACGCCTGCACCGGCATGTCCCGGTCTTCCAATGGCTACCACTGTACTCCACGGAGTGGGGAATCGACGACTTCATTGCCGGCATCACCCTCGGCCTCACCATCATTCCGGAGAGTATGGCCTGTGCCCTGCTCGCCGGTCTACCGGCTCGTTACGGTCTCTGTTCCGCGTTCATCGGACCCCTGATCTACCTGGTGTTTGGGTCCATCGACAAGGTCATTATCGGACCCACCAGCCTGGTGGCTCTGGTCAGTGTACAGTTTACGGTGGGGCGACCCATTGAGTTCGCCTTCCTGCTCACCTTTCTCAGTGGCATTGTGCAGATCATCATGGGAACACTGCGAATGGGTAAGTACCCTGAGTTTATAATATATATAATATAATATTACTCAACTTCAAGAAAATCAATATATATTATACTACATATCAGTAAAGAAAACTGGGTAATTTTTCTAAGGAATGCGATTGCTTTGTAGGGAAAGTAAGGAGGTATAAAATATATTGTATATTATATTTCTTAAGCGTCGCAATCTTTAACGTTTTACTGAAGCTAGCCAGAGTCAACTTCTATATTGCGAAATATGATTAGTAATATTAACAAAGAACATTTGCTGTAGATTCTAAAATTAGTTCACATATTTCTATAAAAACGCAAGAAGAGTATTCCAAATATCTCATCAAATTTTCCTTAGTGTCCACCTCTTAAGTATCAGCTGGGCTTCGTGTGATCTCATTGCTAAATTGACTTAAGTGCGACATGTGTGTTACTTACTTCCCCCATGAACTTGGTCGCGGTCGGTGCCAATTGGATGGAAATAGATCCGCTTTAGAGCTCGCTTTAAGCACCTAATTGAGTGTGCTGCGTGATAAGTGTTATGCGGTTGGTCCACTATTAGCGCTATTTGTCTCAATTAGCACTTCTTCGGAGGAGATTCGGCATTAGAATAGATCTAAGATCTACCATCCATTGCGGGGGAGGTTAAATAATGCAAAGGTGTCATTGAAAAGTCTATCGAAATATGGAGCAAATGAGTAATTTGTTACCCATATTTACACTCGAGCAGTAATTGTTAAGCAAATAATAACAAATCATGGAGTTCCACATGAGATCTGGTGAGAACCAGATTAAATTTGTACCTATTTATTGTTGGTATAAAGTTGTTTATGACCTACAGTGTCTCCAATGAATGTAAATTGCTTAAAATACCACAAATTTTCTTGCAGGTTTCATCTTCGAGTTCATCTCCATGCCAGTGATCAAGGCCTTCTCCTCGGCCACAGCCATTTTGGTGATTGAATCTCAGTTGAAGGTGTTGTTGGGCATCAAGTACTTAGTGGCGGGACTCATGAACTCCGTCGGAATGCTAAGTTCTCGTATAGACGAGGCCAATATGGCAGATCTAACAGTTGGCGTCTGTGCCATCGTTTTCTTGCTGCTATTGGAGGTAAGTCTATCTATCTCCAACAGATACTTTTTATCCTCAAATCCTATCTCGTTTTTAGTTATTGGAACGAGTGGCTCACAATGAAAATAGAAACAAAGTTCTGAGGATCTGCTGTCGATACTTGTCCACCTCCAGAAACACCTTAATTGTGCTTATTGCCGGCATTGTCTCCTTTATTTGGATACAAAACGATGGTCATGTTCCCTATGCCCTCAGCAAGAATGCCCTTGCCACTTTGCCAAATTTCACGGTGCCCAGTCTGGATATAGTTACTCCCGAACGTAGCTACAGTTTCTGGGAGGTATTGAAGGAATTAAACATGGGCATTATCGTCATTCCCATAGTGGGCATACTCACAAATATATCCATTGGAAAACTGAGTGAGTTTGAGGCTGGATAAATAAGAAAAACATGAATTTTAATTTTAATATATCTTTCGTATTTATTGCAGCGCCCAAGGGTTTGGTGGACACCAACCAGGAACTCCTCACTGTGGGACTGTGCAACATGTTCGGGTCCTGTGTCCAGGCGATGCCTTCCTCGGGTGCCTTTACTCGATATGCCATCAGCACCGCCTGCGGCCTCAGGACGCCCATGGCCAATCTGTATTTGGGTGAGGCTTCAAAAAAAGAAACTCATAATTACGAGAGAGTTTTATTGACACAAGAATAAATTCTTAATCCTTATTGCAGGCATCATTGTGCTACTGGCCCTGAGCTACCTGAGTCCGTACTTTAACTACATTCCGGAGGCCACGCTGGCAGCCATCCTGATATGCTCCATATTTACGCTGCTCGACTTCAAGCTGCCACTGCGATTGTGGCGCGACTCGAAGCGCGACTTTGCCACCTGGCTGCTGTGCTTTTGCGTGTGCGTGCTGTTCGGCGTGGAGGTGGGCCTGTTCGTGAGCATCGTGGTGACCGCCCTGCATCTGCTCTTCCTGTGGGCCCGGCCCGAGATCCGGGTTAAGATCGAGCAGCTGGAGGAGATGCAATACATTCGGGTGACGCCGGGCAATGGCATCTACTTCCCGGCCATTAACTATCTGCGTGAGCGAGTCCTCAAGGCCTGCACGCAGGCGGACTTCAAGATCACGGTGGTGATCGATGGACAGCGAATCAGTGGAATGGACTACACCGCTGCCCAGGGCATTTCCAAGTTGTCCAGCGATCTGTGCCGCCAGGCGGATGCCTCCAGCTCAACGCTGCTGATTCTATTCAGATTTCCGGAGCATCTGCAGCGTCTGATCGATCACACGGACAATCTGGTCTTCTGCGAGAGCGAGGGCAAGGTGAAGGAGTTCCTCACCCAGGAGTCGCTGCGCAATGGCTACATCAACCTGAAGGAGCACATAAGGGCCTCCATCGATTTGGGCTATAAAATCGACATCGATTAGGGACAGCCTCGCCCCCTAGTTAGCTGTTTGTGTTATTTATTTAAGTTTAGTTCGAGAAATTGTCGTCGCTCGATGGAAATGGAAATGGAAGTGGATGTGGAAGTGAAGGAAAAGTGGAACAAATGCCTTGATGGCAGCAATTTATAAAATCACCCTGCACCCGCCGCACCCAATCCCCAAACCCCAACTGACCTATGGGAGCCAGGGCAAGGGCGGTAGGTTGCGGGAGACAGCAGGATGCGGTGCCGCTGGCGACGCCGTCAATGATTGCCAAGCTAATGGATTTCTGTTTACTTTTTCACTTAGAGCGAACGCCAAGGAGGAGAAGCGGCAGCAGCAGCAGCAGCAGCTGGAGCATAAGAAAAAAACAACGTTTTGAAAAATGGCGCAAAAGAAATTAGAGGAAAAGCGAAAGCGCACAGCTAACTTCTCTAACCCAAAAGGAGGAAAAAAGAACAAGGTGCGCTATGGAAAAAAGGACGAAAACACACAGCTGAAAAGAAACTGCAAGAAATTAAACTAAAATCCAAGCGTAAAGTGGATCAAACGCAGTAAAAACAAGCCCAGGCAAAAAATTAAGTTAGTCCACAAAGAAAATGGAATGCTCTTCCACCAAGGCAGTTTTTAAATGAATAAATTAAATTTAAATAAAATGCGGAAGGCTCCACCTCAACCAGAGTGAAATAAGTTAAGTACAAATTAGAGCAAATTAAATTATTGCAGTGAATAAAGGAATAAGTAACATATTCTTATTATTGAATAAAAGAATAAGAAACATATTTCTTTTATATTAAAAATGTAGAAAATGCAACAGTTTATTTTATTATATTTTTACAATTTATTTAGTTTTAATTATAGATGGAGAAATTAACAACAGTATGAGTATTAATAACAATATAGTATTGAATTATCAGGTTTCAGTTTAATTTTATGGGCTCTAATTTTAAAAGGCTCGCATTTCTAGAGCTCTAATTTCAAAGCCTCTACACAAATATATTGTAAACAACTCCTGTGAAGTATTTTCTGTATTAATTATCACTTATAGAGCATTAAAATAAATGCAATAAGGATTTAGAGCCGAGCGAGTTAATTACGGAAGGTTAAGAGAGAGAAGGAAGAAAGCTAGTTAGACAGAGCTGAGCAAGTCCGGGCCTTAAGTAGATTTCAAGCACTCGAGGCGGTGTAAATGAAATGCGGTGCTTCCCCTCGCCGTCCACAATCTTAGCTGTTGTTGATTGCATTGGCAAACGAAGTGAGCAGATTTAATGAAATTTAAAACGCTGTCCGGAACTTGTCCAGAACGCCTGGGTGAGTGCGGTTGGCCGAATGCAGATTTGCACGGTGGCCAACTCAGGTGGCAGGTGGAAATACAAAATCCAGGCCAATGCAAATTTCCAGGCGAAACTGCTCGGACTGTTAATTATTTCAATGGGACTCTATTTGCCAAGCTTTTCAGCTTTCCCTTCCGATTTTCTGCATTCTTGGACTAATGAGAACTTCAGCCTGCGGCATAAGGATTCAATGGGAATTATAATTAATATGCTAACCGACCAACTGATGGTTAAATCACTTAATGGCCCAAACCAATGACCGTAAGAGCGCCAATATCCTGGCCACGTTCGTGCGCACCAACCGCAAAAGCCAAATATCATTCAAATTGCGGTTCATGCAATCAAATTTTCACCCACAAAATAAAAATGCACAAAATGTCCGAACATCGTGCATATTTTTCAGTTTCAATCGTTCGTGGCCAGGAGAATCAAAGGAGTCTTGTTGATATAACCAGACCGATATCATCACTACTCCCCCGCGATAAACAAACATAAAGCCAAAAACAAGCTAAACCACACAGTTGTTTCCCTGCTTCCCTGTTTTTCTACCTGTTTATTGCTAAATGTGCAATCATTTTTTTTTTATCCTATATTTTCTAAAGCAAAAAAATGACAAACCAGATACAACATTGACGGCGGAGAGGGCTAATGGCATATCAGTCTAACAATATTTATTTTCACATGTGGTTCGCAGCACGAAAATCATTTGCATTGTGTTCAGTCAGGTTTTTTGTTAAATAAAAAATGTTAGTCTTTGTCCAATTCCATAGCAGAAGCGTTAAAGAAATAAATATATTCTTTGTGTGGCCTACTAAATTGTTTGCTTTTATTAAATGACACTAGTTTACAAATGAATTGTAAAAGTTGATTTGATATTTAACATATACCTAGCGGTGGTGTAACATGACATTGGTTTTAAAGGAGCGCCGTAAAAGAACACGGTCATACTTTTTTTGTTTTTATCAGCTTGTAGTAATTTATTAATATTATATATAGTTATTTATTTGCATAATCATTTTCTTTGCCTTTTTTATTTATTCAGAAGTACTACTCACATTGTTCGTCTCTCTCGCATGCTGATTTATATCAAGTAAAAAGCCAGTGTCATAACGACATGGCCAGTTTAATTCGTAATTTAATTAGCCAAAAATAAACATAATTAAGGTTCAATATGCACTTTCTTAGATACATAATCATATTGGTAGGTGTTATAGAGGCGCAGAAAGAGAATACGGTCATGCTGTTTTCTTTTTAATTATGAGGTCGTAGAAATTGATTTATATATAGGTATTTATTTATAGGGTAGGTATTTACTTATTAATTGTTATGTTGTTTATTATAAGCATTTTTCAGACATTCTACTTATTATGTTTATGTTCTTTACATTCCCAATAACGAAAACAAACACGGCAGTGTCATAACCCCATACCTAGTATAATTCGAATTCAATGTAGGTTTAATGTGCAATTTCATAGACACGTTATAATATAATTACCAGGTTTTCTGATCTTTAATTTTATTCTCAATTTGTTAAATGAATAATCTTAATAATAATAATATTACTCACTAGTTTTACGTTCTAAATTATATGCGATATATTTTCACTTTCCTGAGCATGTAGCTATTTGCTTGAAAGCCAGTGTAATCAATATTTTGTGTACATATTTTTTTTTTAGATGCCAATTCCAAAGCATTCAAAGCTATAAGAGGAAACAGACACCCAGCAAAAAAATACAAATTAAATTTTCATATGAATTATTTTGCTGGTCACGTAACAAGAGGAGTTGGGGCGGTCAGGGATAGGATATGAGAACTGGCAGAAGGAAGAGGGTGTCCAGCCGGGAATTGCCCATTGATAGGTATTATGTGACTGACCAAAGCACAGGCCAGAATTTCATTTCCTCAGCCTGTGCAGCCTTACAGACTCCCCTCTCCCGAATGGCAGGAGTCTTCCTGCCCTTTTTGGCCATCTCCCCTCCCTCCCGTTTTACCACCAGCAGCAGCAGCAACTTAATTGCTCCGCCTACGTCAATGCGACAAAACGGCAAAAGACATAATTAATAGCAGTGAAGGTTGGGGGCCAACCAAGCCTCTCGTTTATCGATTTTCAGGCCAAGAAGGAGCACTGCCAAAGGCAAAGGACTCAACTGAGACTCAACTCAACTCGCTGGCAATTGGCCTTTGGCCATAAAGCGTTTTAATATGCGCTAAAGTAGTCAAAGCTGAAGCGGGGAAGCAGGAAAGCGGAAAAGCGGGCCAGCGGGGAAATGCGAAGTAAACAGCCTCGTGTTTGCTCGCTTAAATTGTTTAAAATGTCAACTTGATTGCGCCTAATTAAATGCCCAAAATCCTTAAGGACAACAACACAGACTCACAGCACAAATTCTGTGGGCACAACGAGGCAAAGGCAAACAAAAACTTTCATAACAAGTACAATGAAAATAATTAACAATCGAGAAAACGATGTCAATGAGACGGCCAAGTAAAATAATAGAGTCGGGGGTACCAGCTAAGGGGTAATTGTCCGTCTGGCATTGGTTTCACTGATTCTTCATTTGTTAAAGGGAAAACGTGGCTTCAAGGGTTTGTCCGCTTAAGTGCCTTGCCACAGGACCCTGAAAGATATTTAATTTCAATTACATTTCGATTTGTTTTGCAGGCAAACAAGGATTTGACTTAATTGATTGGTCTCGAATCAGGCAGGGAGTTCTGTAAGAGTTTTGTTTAACCTTCTTAGCTTTTCATGTAATTTAAAAGGATGACCAGATTAGATAACTTTTAAATTAGGATAAGAATATTTTCTTTATTTATTTAAAAACTATTTTCATTAAATTCTCCCACTCAATTTAAAGACAAGTTATATATATTATATATAAACCAATATATTTTGCCATTTCAAGAGTTGCTGGCAATACTCAAAATCTTCTCGAAACAAAAACTAAAAACCAAATACGACTAAAAAAAAACACACACACACTCGCATTCATCAATCAGAGTGGCAATCAAAATGTTTGCCAAATGTGAACAAGCTGAAAGCACTTGAGTTGGGCAAACAGCTGCCACATTATGAGTCAAGACCTTTCAGATACGAACTGCAACAGCTTGAAGCGATTGCACTTCACTCCAAGGCTCAGTTTCAAGTTGAAGTTATTAGAATCGTTCAAAACAAAAGTGGGGCAATCAAAGTGTGGCCTAAGATAAAAGTTAATACCAGTAACAGTTGCAGTAACACTTACAGTTACTCACTCGGCATATGTGTATCTTTAAGATACTCAAAGCTTGGAAGGAGTTTATAGCTACCGCTGCCCGCCATCTGCCATAAATTCGTTCTCCTTTATTCGGCCTTCTTCCCGGCATTATTTCCTTTGTGGTTCGGCTTAAAGCCGGCAAAGTTAAGCGAACATCAAAAGCCAACTAATTTGGCTGTAAAAATAACATTAAATCACATTCAAGAGCAACGAATAATGGCGGAATCCGTATATATATATGTATATGTGTATATATATGAGTGTATATAGATAGTGGAAAATCGAATTGGGCGAGAGCACATGCCCACATGCTGGGGTTCCAGCGAGGTAACCACCAAGGTGAGGGCGAGGGCACTCCCCTTTCGCTTTCGCCCCATCACGATTTGGTCTTTAAGCTTATGTTGCACTTGACTGAGTTTTATGCTTTGATGCTCAATGATTTTATTATTAAAAGCAACTTGTCCCGGGCCAAGGACTCCCCTTACAATGCCTCTCCCAGCGGATAGTCCCTCTCTTTTCTATATACTTGAAGTACTCTGTAATTCACTTAAGGGTATATTGTTTTATTTTATTTTAATAGATTAAATCTAGTACAAAATACTACAACTAATGTGGTGAATAAATGGTGTCTGGAAGGGTAATTTGTATAAGTGGAAATATTTAAAAAAAAATGGCAGAACCAGAAGACCTTTAAAAATAGATACCATATAGTCTAGAGCATATCCTTGATAATATAGAGTATTTTATAAATGAATATATTTTACTTAATATAGCTATTGGCTTATAGAAATGTTTTATTTACTTATTCTATATTTTCAATATTTATATTTCAATATTTCAATAAATTTTCCAACCCATAAAGTTATACTTAAGCTGCCTTTGTGGTCTTATTTTAAATAATTGATAGAAAAACAACATTATAAAATGAGCTCTTCTTACAAAAACCTATGTAAAGTTTAATCAAAACCAAGCCATTTGTAAAATATATCTGTAACCAAACTGCAACCCTGGGTATTTCCTAGTCGGTGCCCTTTACATAGGTCGTCCTTTCTTTGGGGTTGGGTTCTTTTGGGGTTGTAACCGGCCACCCTTGGTCTAGACACTGGAAATTGCCAACGGCTTTTCCGGCTGCCGCTGCAGCTTCACCTTGGGAGTCGCTTAGCTGTCTAAATATGTCACTTGAATTTGATGACGGCCACTTGCGTAGCAAACAAAAAATAAAGAAGGAGAAAAGAAAAGCAGCAGGAAAACTGTTGCCTGTTTTCCACCCGCCCATTACACCCCCCTTCACACATGCGATTAAGTTTCTCCCCTTGCTGGCGTACGCTGTGTTTTCTTAAAATATTAGTTCCCTTTTCTTTTTGCCCGGTGTTCTTTTTTTTCTTTTATTTTTTTTGTTTGGGTCTCTTGGCTATGGGGAAATTGTTTTGCTGCTTTTTATTGTCATCTTTGTTATTTGTTATGGCTACCTCCCCAACCCCCTCCCGACCGTTGCGTATCTGTATCTGTTATTTGCTCAGACTCACTTACAACTACCTCGGGCTATAGTCGCACATACTCGTATGTGAGGGGACCAACCAACAGCCAGTTGTCATGAATAATGAAAAAGCAACGTGAATATATTTCCTTAGGTAGTTCGCCAGTGCCCAGGGAGAGGAGGAGCCATGGAGGTGGGACGTAGAGGAAGAGTGGGAAATGAGTGCACTATGGATTCGTACTTCAGTCTGGGGAAACTCGATAGGAAAGAAGTAACTGCAGAAGTTTGCCCATTTCCCATGCATAATTAAATAATAAGTTTGAAGAAGGATAAGGGGGGGAAAAGAAGGCTGAAGAATGTATCTACTATACATTTAGTTGCTTATTTTTTAACATCCTTTAACATAACTTTCTATACCATTTAAGCTTACTCAAAATATATTTCTCTTCGATTTTTCTAAATTTTTTATTTGGTACAAAGGAGAAGGAAAAGTGGAGAAAAAAAAACGGTTTCTTAATCTACTTTAATAACAACTTTTAACATTCTTAAACTAACTTTCTATACCATTTATTCTCTTTCAATATTTTTCAATTATAAACCATTTCTCTTCGATTTTATTCACTGTATCATTCACCACTTTTCCACTTGCTAATTCACTCAAAGCAGAGAAAAGTAGCTAAAGTCCTTTGTCTTCAACCAAACTCCTTTCTATACACAAACAAACATATTTCTCAATGGAATTCCCATTCACTTATTTCGATCTTCTTCCTTTTTTTTTTTTGTTGGGACTCAAGACATGTTCCGTTTGTCCTTTGGAGGGTTTCGATGCTGTTTGCATTCGAAATTCCCCTGGCCAGTCGTTGGGAAAATAGAAATCAGCTAAGCAAATAAACCCTCAATAAAGCAGCAGCCAAAAGTGTCAATCGATTGGGATTTTATAACCAATGGGGAGGAGGACGAGGAGAAGGGCGACTAGATAAATCTCGATGCTAATTAAAAGCGAGCTGCGTAAACTTTAAATGAACTGCCAGGCGGAAAGGCCAAATGACAGTCAATGTCAGGATGGATGCAAAAATAAACAAAAAGCACCGAATATTTTTCGCTTAATGAAAAACTTGGCCCAACGCAACCGAAAAGTTCAATTCGGGCAAATGTCAGCACAGACAGCAAAGGCAACAGCAGCAGCAGCAGAAGCCCCCTTTTCCGTTCCCCAAATGAAAAGTTTTTTCCCCCCCAACCAAGGCAAGGCGATGATGCGGGGAAGAAGGACTGCAATTTTAGCCTCAAACCGAAGACAACCAAAATGAGTCCCGGATGTGGTGGCAAACAGGGCGAAAACAAAAATGCTAAACCAACAGAATATTACAACAAAAACCGAGCAAAAGATGTTGCTTGTTTGGGGCCCCCTGTTCAAACCGCAATACAGATAAAGGCCAAATTACTTTCTGGCCAAGAAGCTGCTGCTGCTGCTACTGCTGCTGCTGCCGCCACGGACCGCAACTTCAAAGCCAACGGACAAACAAGAAGCCCCACAAAAAAAAGAAAAACCAAGGGTCGCCTCACGAACGCCTTGCCTCAACTCGACAGATGAGTTTATGGGCGGCGATCCTTCGGGGAAAACTTCACAGCCAGCTGAAAAGCCGGCCCTGGGGATCGGGAAAAGCGGAAAAGTCTGAAGCCGATGGCTCTAGTGTGTGTGATTCATAAAGATCCTCGTTGAAGTTGACTATATGGCATGGGGGAATCAAAGTGACTGACACACACGAGACGACAAGGAAAGTTGCTCCAAAGTTAAAACGTAGACAAGGCGTATTAGCTGTGGAGAAACAGGGGATTCTTGAATTTCAGAAGCTTAAAGAGGCCTTTAAAACAAATACAAATATTTTTTATATAACATATTAAAAATTATAATAGTAATGTTCTCGGAAATAGAAAATTAACTTTGATATAAAATAAAATATATTTTCTTGCTTATTTGAGAAATACAGAAAATAGAGAAAACAGTTTGGGGGTTTCCAAAAAACCCAGTTGGCATTTGTCCAAAGAAATCCTTTTAAAGTTTAAGCCACACCTAAACCACTCCTAATCACTTTAAGAATCCAAAGTTTTTCTCATCCGATTCGATAAGAAAAGTTTTTCCTTTCAGCTTAACCTGAGCTAAAAACTTCACCTGCAATAATCATTTGCTGCTGGCCCATATAAAGCAGACATTAAAGCCACCTTACAATCCATGTCGACCCGGTTGTAACCACAAAAACTGGCACACAACCCAAAGAACCGAATTCCAGCAGTTGTCTATTGCAAAGAGCCGTAACCAGACAATGTTTGTAGATTGGGGCACAAGAAACTTTCCCCCACCCATCGTCTGAGATTCCTGTTACGGGCCACAAATTGTAGTCGGAGCTCGGTGACAACCACAAAAATAAGTGTTTACAGCATTGATTACAAGGAATGGGCGGTGGCGGTGGCACTCTAACATCACCAGCAGGAACGGCAGCGTTTGATGTTGATTAGAGCCGCAGCCACAGTCATTTTTGCATTTCTTAAGATTGCCCCCAGGGCAGTCTACACTGGCATTAAGAGGGAGTTTTCTTTATAAATTAAAATGGAGAAATCGAACCTTAGTTAATTTATTCTTTTGTATATACATTTTCTATAGTTTAAGTTGTATATTTCTTTAATTTAGGTCTTATTTTAATGGGTTACTTCTTTGGTTTGTGCAGTGCACTGCAGCTCTATGGCAAGTCAGTTAGCGTGTCAGTAGTGTCAGGGGGATTGACCAAGTTTTTTTGGAGCGGGAGGATGCGGGTGTCTGCTCCGGCTGGTTTTGCGGGAATTGGTTTAGGTGTCAACTCTGCGGCCGCACACAATTGACAAACAGTGAAACCCTTTTTGTGGCACTTCCGTTGCGTTTTGTTTGCTAGTTTACAGCAACCCCGCCCATTGCATCCCCCAGCGATGTCCTTGTGCTCCTGCTGCCAGGCTGCCCCTGGCTGCCCCTGGCTGCCTGGCTGGCTGCCTCTGCCTGTTGTGACAAAAGTTTATACCCCAAGCATTTGAACTGCATTTCATTACGGCGACGAGCCGTGCAACTGGAACTGCTTCTGGACTTGGTAGGAGCTCCGGCGGTGGAAGGAGCTGGGCGGGACTGGAGCTGGCAAATGCAAATGGTGTTGGCGCCATATTGAAAGCTCGACAGAACTCTACAACGAACGACTACTGCCCTCGAATCCGCATTTTATCCCCTCTACAGCTTCCAGTGCCCGCATTTGTAGCCGCAACGTCAGTCTTTTGTGGTCGCCGGGAGGGGCGGAGAGGCCAGAGGAGGAAGGGGGAGTGGCTGTAGCCCCCAACGAAGCGTATAAGTGGCCCTTATCCCAGCTGGATGTTGGTAGCATGGCACGCATCCCAGCCTGGGCTGTATATTGTATTGGCAAATATTCTCATGACAATAGGAATTTTTATTGAATTTATGCAAAAAATTGCAAATTTCATTTGGCACTAACAAAGAGCGAGTTGTGTGGAAAAAGGGGAAAAACAATTTTCCATATTTTTGCAGTTTCCAGGCATGTTGTTGTTGTGTTTATGAAAAGTGGATGCAGCAAATGCAATCGTTATTTGATTGAAATCTGAAAACCACAGAAATTCTTTTTGTTTTTGAATGCGCTTTAATGTCAAATTACAACATGTATAATTTCCTAAATTGGCCTAAAAAAAAACATTAGCAAAGGTGAATAAAAACCTGAGCATGGCCTTAGAAGTCGGTTCGTAGCTTCTCCAAGAAAAGTTCTATATACTTCTGATCCTTGGGGGTCCTGTTGAAGAGGGCAGCATTTGAGATGGCCACCTGGGACTCTGTATCATTATTGAGACGGGATAGAGCTCCAGCCTTATAGAGCCAGGCCTTCAGATGAAACGGGTCTAGTTTCAAGAGGATATAGTCTAGGTCCATGATAGCCAACTTGAAGTCCTTTTTTCTATTTACATATAAATGTAGTTAATAAATACTTCTTAAGAATACACTTAAATACCCACTTAATTTTTGCCAAGGCCCGGTTGCAATAAAGAATTGGCGAATCGGCCACATACTGAATAGCCTTCGAATAATAAAATATAGCCTTTTCATAGTTGGTGCGGCGATACTCCTCGTTGCCCCATCTGAAAATAAAATCAATATTAAATATCCCTTAAGATAGCTCCTTGCACCTGCATGAGACCCACCTGCGAAAACTCTCTGCCACACGCTGACGATCAGCCCGTGCCTCGGCTCGCTCTGCTAGAGTGAGATCGATCTGACGCATAAAAGATATCTGGTTGAGGTTGGAGCTCTTGGTCAACTTCTTGAAGGGACGCGAGGACTTCTTGCGCATCTCCCGGGCAGAGACCACAAAATTGACATCTGTTACGCCCGTTGAGGGGTCCACCTCGGGTTTCTTTTCCTCCTTGCCCTTGGTACCAGTGCTAGAGAAAGTTCCCTTTTGGGTTAATAGATTTTTAAGGAATTTCAATAGAGTTTACTCCATTTTATTGACATTCAGAAGATCATCCAGCTGCCTCATCACATCCATGACTAGGGATCGCTGTGTTAGGAAACTCTCATCAGCCTCCATTTTTTATGATATATTTGATCTGTTCGTTTGGAAGTTGAGTGTGTTAATGCCAAATCAGGAGTTGTACTTGGCAGCTTTTCTCTGCCATTTTTTCCATGGCCAACTCACTGGGCTAATCTTTTTCGAGAAGGCAATTACAATTATGTTCAGTCTAATGCCTCTTGACTTCACTTTGCTGCCTGTGCAACATGTGTGTGCTGCAGAAAAGTCCTCCTCCCCCGTTTTTTTTTTGTTGGAAATTAGACAGACAAGCCGAGCCAACTGACATCTGGCTCGTTAGCCCAGCAACAGCGTGTGGTTTTTGGGATTAGCTCAATTAAAATTTTGTGGCATTAAGATTGTCTTGCAGACAGCAGTTGCATGACTTTCGTGTAGCATATAAATATAACTCGTGCCGCACACATTTTCATCTTTATTTGCGCCTGAAATTATTTAATTGAGTTTGTTTGAAAATTTCTTTTAAATTAAGAAAGTTTTTGCACGTGACGTTCTGTGTTTTTTTTTTCTTTAACTTTTCGTGGTGATTCACAACTTTATTTGTCGCTGGGCCAAAGGGTGTGAGTTCGGTGAGGGATGAGGGTTGGCTAGGGCAGCACGTGCTACCCCAGTTGGCAAAGTTTGTGCATTTTTTTTTTTAAATATATATTTCGGTTTTTTGTGTCACAGCAAATGATAATAATCACATAAAGTCACACATATGCGAAGGGAAGGGAGAGCGGGAATCTGGTCAGAAGTTGCAGCAACATTTGCTTACACAAATAAATTAAAGTTGAACTTTCCAGGGAAATCAAAACGAATATATACTCGTATATGTAGTGGGGAAAAGCCTTTAAACTTAAAGTTCACGAATTTAACCTTGTTACTTCTTTTATTATATTTTTCCCACCCGAATATAGATAACTAAATTTAGCTTTCATCACTTTTTATGAGCTCATCGCCTGGACGCATATTATTTTCAATTTTCGATTAAATGTGCTGCACGTCCTGCTAAATTTTCTCATTAATATTGGTTAGGAGTCGCTGCAGCTTTTCGCACTTGCTCCCCTTGCCCCTGCTGCTGGTCAGTGGCAAGGAAAACCCACTGTGCCACTTGCAGCATGACTTAACCCATTCAATGTTGATCTTTAAAATATAAATATAGTTTTAATAATATAATTTTATAGAAGAAGTATAGTAAATATATAATATATATAACTTAAGCCAATGATTTTTGTAATCAAAAATGGGAATTAAATAGCTCTAAGTTTGAACGATTCTGGATATAAATTTCACCATTTTCACATGAAAATATTTATTAAAAAAAATCCGAATACAAATTCTCTTCTTATAACCTACCTTTCGTAACCCTCTGTACCGTTTTTCAACCCCTGATTCGCCATGGGTTAACCGGGTAGAGGGGCTGCGTGGTCTAAATGTGCGAACATTGCAAAAGCTTGGCATAGTTACAGGCGATGGCGTTGCCGTTGCCGTTGCCGTGATGCTGTCACGCCGACATTGATGACTGCGTTGACAAGTTGCTCTGACAGCCGGACAGGACCCCCAGCAACAACAACAACAACAAGAACAACAGGAGCCGAACGAGAGGCAGAAGGACAAGGACGTGCGAACGTCCCTGGAGAAATGTGTCAAACGCGGCGACTTGAGCTGCATAACCAAGCAGGAAATGCCAACGGTATGACGGAGGGGAACTATCTCAGGCTTAACACTAAACTAAACGTCATTCTTTCGAACTTTAAACTTTGCCCAAGATTCCTTTCACTCGCTGCCAGAACTATGCTAGAGTTCTGGTAAAAGTTGCCTCGGAAATATCAAGACCGCTGGCCGCCTCAAGCTCTAAGACTTTTCAGCTCGCCTTTTCACCTTTTAAGCGAGAGCAGAAATATCCAACAGAAGATACATTGGCGTTAAAAAGAAGACCAAGTTTAGCATAAAGTGCATTTCGGGATACTCTTTGAACACGACTTTTAACTGGGTTTGAAAGGATATTTAATTATATTACACAACTCAGTAGCTTTAAATAAAGCCTTACATAAAATAATCACAAAGTTCTAACTATATTTGTGGTTGTAAATGTAAATTATACAACAATAGAAGATGGAAACAATGTTAAATTAAATATAACTAATCTTTGTAATATCAAATAATTACAATTACAACATACATAAATCCGTTTACATTTTTATTTAATTTAATGTCATTTCATGTTTCATTCGAAATATGTTTTAATCAAAATCAAATTAGCAGTAGCAATCTTTGTTATATCCTGATTTTTTTTAATAAGCGATTTAAGTAGGCAAAATGCCCCTTTAACCTCTCTTCCCTTTTTTTTGGGGAGTGTTTCCCCAAAAAGAGCCTGAATGCCAGTCAAGAGTTCAACTCCAGCGATGGGCGGCATGAAGCCAAAGACAAGCAAAAGATTATACATTGCCCAGCCGGCGGGCATGCTTTGTAACCGAGCTGAACCAACAAAAAAAAATATACAAAAAAAATAGAAGAGAAAGAGGATCCCCTTACCTGTGTGAGACAGAGGAAAAGGACGCGAGGAACGTGCAGAAATAAATTGCATAAACGTTAGCGCGAGCGCGGCAAGAAAAAAAAAGAAAGCAAAAGGCAAACATGTTTAAAATGTTGTTATTCACACACAGCGAACAGGACAGGAAAGATGGCGGGGGGAATCCCGCCCGAAAGGAACACCAGCAACGCGTCCTTGCCACTGCCTGCCCCCAAAAAGGACTCCCGCTCCTGCTCTCCTTTCCGTAACTGACAAAAAGATTTGCCTGCGCCCTTTTGCAACATTGTTTGTGGGCCTTGTTTCTTGATTTTCTTTACTTACTCTCCCTTTGTACTCGCTATCTACCTTTTACCGTGTTTTATTTACCTTGTTAACCTTTTCATGTTGACAAACTGCGGAAATGTCTGTATGTGTTACGGGGCGATATGAAAAGTGGAAATCTGTGGAAATTTGTAACAAGCATAAAAGTATCTTAGTGGGTCTGCCTTCGGAAGAGATATACCAAGAAATATTGAAAAATATTCATAAATCGCTTGTGGGCCAAAGCCACGAATCATACTTGGCTTTATTTTCAGTTTATATAAATGTATTTTGTAAATTTCATTAAATTTCCAGCACAATCAAAGCCGCAACGTTTTATTAAAAAAAAAAAGAAACTCGAAAAGCAATTTGAATAAACATACATATTTAATATGCAACAAACAAGCAAATTTGTATTCATTTTTTTTGCCACGGCCCACATTCTTTACATACGTACATTTTTTAATAAGTTTATCAGGCGAAATTGAGCGAGTCAAAGGCAGGCGCATTTTATCCTGCTTATCAAGTATACGCCATGTGTTACCCACAGCAGCAGCAGAAGAAGGCTCGAGGAGAAACCAAATTAAATGCAAAATTAAAAAATAAGATCAAAAGGATTTGGCAAGACTGCGTAGGTCCCTCTCTGTTCGCAAAATTTTTAATATTGCGCCGTAGAATTTGCATTTGATATTTGCATGTTGAGTGCGCGCCGGCGTCCTTTATTGTGTGTGTGTGTCTTTCCCAGAACAGGATAAGGGTATTAACATGCAAGGCATATTAAGGATAACTGCAGCAGCACACACACCGGAGTCCGGGGACAAAACAGGACAAAACCAATAATGCGCATATTAGACTTGATGATGATGTGACCGCCCCTTGCACCAGACTCCCTCAAAGCCTTCTTCTTTTACTCTTTGTTTACCCTGCCAGAGAGAATATCTACTTATTTGATTCAGTTAAACATTTGATATTGTTGTAGTCCCTTGTTTAATTAATTCGTTGATTGTTTAAGAATAGGTTTCGCACCTTAATTAATATTGTATTTAACAAATACAATTTTTTTAAATATCAATGAAAATATCTTTGTTACATTTTAAGTCACAAAACGATATTAAGTAAAACCCGGAATTACTTTAAAATATATATGGCTTTTAAGGGTATTTCAAGCTTCTACTGCCACCAAGCTAGCCTTGTATTCAGCTTCGTCCTCTCCCATCGAAACGTAGGTTGTTGCAGCTATTGTTTCTTTCGAATTGACCGCAGTGAGCCCATGTCGGTTGCATTTTGTTTGTGTGCGCAGCTGAGCTGCATCCAGATCCTGGGCAGGATGGGAGTCCGAAAATGAAGGGGAGACGAGGAAATCCTTTTTCCCGGACGATGGACGGTACTTCGTCTAAGCCAAAAACGTGCACAGTCTCTGGCAATCAACTTTAATAACATCACAGAATGTCAATAAATCCACAAAATGGTTGAGCTATCCTTGCAATCCCCGCCTTCTGTGCCTGTGCCATCCTTTCACCAGATGATGATGATGATGATGATGATGATGATGCCGCTCCTGTCGGGACTTTTTGCAATGTCCAGCAAGAGTATCATTAACAAAGGGAACTGCGTGCTGCAGCTGACCAAACTAAAGGCCACAGGCCCGACTCAACAGTGCCCCCCTTTCCATCCATCGTCCTGCGGACAATCTCTCTTAACCGGATGAAAGCAACTCGAGCTGCTTATTGGATAGTCTTCTTGTATAAGGACATTTACGGGCTCCAATCTTGTAGTTCTCACTTTCAAGTTATGGCAAAAACAGAAGCCTTAAATCGGGGACACAAAGGCGTTCTCTAAAAAATCCAAAATGGGCAGAAAGCTTTAGAAAATTAGAGTGAATTGCTTAAAGACTAACTAAAACAATATTGAAATGAAAATACAGGGGAATGGTGTGTCTAAACTGTATATAAAGAGTGAGTCTTAGTGCTACACATAGAAGAGTCAAATATTATATGATATATATTGGTACATATATTATATATTTAATACCTTTTCATCAGGCAAAAATACAAACATATTGTTAAATCCACTTTATCGCCAAATCGCAGACAACAAAACAAAAGCTGGTGCATTGATTTGACAACTTCAATTTACAATTAAATATTTAATGAATTATTTCAACTTATCGGCGCTGCAGCACTGATGGCTGTAAATGTGCGGGTATTTGCAGAACACACGCTGACCATAATATATGGTTAAATCTGTGTTTTATTTATCCAAACACACGCACACACAATTGACACACGGCGCGACCCTAAGCACATTTATCATCCAACAATAATCCCTCCATGGGGGAGAGAGTATCTGCCACATCCCCGCCGCACCTTCGTTCGATTCAATGGCATTTCGCTCTGCCATCAGCTTAAAGCGACAAAATTGTTTATGATTATCATTTGGCGAATATTTATGGACAGCAGCAGCCATATTGGAATAAATAAATAAATAAGTGCAGTTTTTATTTCATATATCAAGTATTTACTTTATCTGGCACTTATCGATAAGCAAACCGACAAAAAATAGAGTGAATATAAATCAAGTTACTGTTTATATCAGAGTTTTTTTTCAGAAAATGAATAAGTTATATTAAGGCATGCAAGTTTAAGTTTAACGAACTGCTCTCATATTTGTTCGCACTTTAACAAAGAGTTAAGTTCCTAGTTAAATATTGATATTTATTTATGAAGCGATTCCGCTACTTACAGGCGTCAGCCCTCCTCCAAACCACCTCCAATCACAGGACCAGGCAATAAATTCCTCTCTGACCTGGCCTTTGTTATAATCCCCTATGACCCCTTTGCCGAAAATGCCTGAAATGTCTGGGAAATATTTGCGCAATGCATGAATGCAACAAATTGCTGAACCGACTCCTGGCCCTTCTTCATCTTCGGCCACTCACCTAATTGTCCAGGTGGAAGGTGTGTAATTTATCATTCTAGCAGGGCCATTTTGCATTGCAGACTGTCACTATTGGGCAGGGGCAAAGGGAGATATTTTGGCCAGGCAGAGACGATGGGAAAAGAATAGGTAAAGGCGCAAACAAGTTCAAGCTTGGTGCAATCCGAACCAAATTTATCATACGCCCCGTATGCTTTTCCAATATTTAAACTGCAGAATATATAAAACCAAAATGGCAAAAACCCATATCCACTGTTTGCTCAATGAATGGTCAATGCAGGAACCTTACCCCTCGAAAGCGTGGCGATAATAAATTTATGGAAATGGCACTAAATATTTTATAATTGCTAAATATGCAACAATGCAATATCGCAACGTAGTGCGAGTGTGAGTATCTGTGCAAACGCATAAAACAATCGACGGCAACAACTGAGTGCACTGCAATGGAGATGGGCAATGAAGAGGGTGCGTGGGAGCAGGATGCAGGCTGCAGGGTGCAGGGTGCTGGCTGCAGGGTGCCTGGTAAGCCAAGTGCATGAGAGATGGCCAGTGCCAACCTGCGACCGCTGACAATGCATATAAATTATAAATACACAGATACACCTCAGATACGCAATACGCATGCCAGAGCTACCCCCACGCTGATGCGAGTGCAATGGAGGGGAATCAGGATGCTGGAAACGTGGTCAGGCAAAATTTAATTTTTGCTTACTTGAAAAAGCCCTGGATTAAAATACACTTAACTCAATATGAATTCGGAATTCGGAAGGTTGCATTTTTCATATTATTTGTAATTATTTATGTCTCTGATTGGTAAGCAAATTGTCTCATTTACAAAGACATTTATTTATAATGAAAATACATTTTAACTAACTCTAATAGTTAATATTTGGAAACTTAAAACAGGGGCCTTGTTATGTGTTTAAATTTTCAAACTACTTTCAAGTATACACACAAATTACTCATAATAGAATCCTGTATAATCCTTTTTCTGTAATTGTCTCGATATTCATTTTTTGGTAATCTGTGTTTGCTGCTTTAAATATTTATTACATTATTTTTAAGCAACTGAATAATGTGCCCTGCTGCTGCTATGGTAATCTCTTCTTTATCTTTGAACAATAAATAGATAAATCTGTAGCAATTCCCTCGAAACAATTTCAATGGCATTATTGATGCTCCTTTTTTGGCTGCGGTTGCGTTTCAAGTGCGTGCACAGAAACGATTAAAATTTTAAATTTACACGCAATTGTACACTGGTCTTTTTGGGGGCACTGGGCAGCCGGAAGTGGCGTTTATGATTTGGAACTAATTGCAGCATTGCACGACCAATAAACACAGCGCACAAAGCTGGGCGGGAAAAATTGAGAGCGCTTGGGCGGAGGCTACTGTAAAAATGGCGAAGGGGTCGGTTTGGTTGGGCTGGGGGAGGAGGTTGGGCGACATTCGGGTGCGGAAGCCATTTGGGGTAATTACAATTGCATTGCGGTTAACGGGCAAGGCACACGCTAAATCACTCAGAGGGGGAGCGAGGAGAGAGGGAAGCGATTTTCCAATTTTGAATAATGCAACTGCACAGCTCCGGGCTAAGGCAATCAGAGAGGTGGGGGTATGGATGGGGTAGGTACACACCCCTGCACAGGAAAAAATTATACTCCTTGACTTCTGAACATTATGGAACTTAAGAAGAACTGAATTGATTATTATTTTCTAGAATAAAGTCCTAGAGATCGTCCATAGCAGTTTCTACGGCACTTGTGATTACTTATCTACATTTGAATATATAGAATTATATCCAAATATAACGAAATATATAGAAATATATCTAATTATATAGAATAATATCGAATTATATCGAAATATTTATAAATATATATAAATATATCGAAATATAACAAAATATATCGGAATATGTCGAAAGTTATCGGACAACATATCGAAATATATCGAAAGTTATCGAACAATATATCTAAATCAACGTTGTTTTCTCCTATGATACATTGAGCTTCAGTTAAATATTATTAAACCGCCAGAAAGTATCCAATCATTCGGTAATCTGATAAAGTATAGTACGAACACTAGTTTAGGTTATTTGTTTAAATATTTCTCTCATTTAAAATATATTCTAACGGCCACGTAATTGTTTACATGTATTTTAATTTGCATTTCAAAATCAAATTAAGTCTTCCTATTTTTTGTTTCTGTGTAACACCCGCGCTCAGGTGCCAATGCAGGTGGGCCCCCAAGAAGCCCCCATTCGCTGCATAAATCAACAAATACGCAAATAGCCTGGCGGCGGGCGAATCGGCGACTCTGAGACTTTGACCGCAATCCCCTGGCCGACATCCCTCCGCCCCACATACACACACACTCATACCGTGAATCCCCCCCGGGTGGCCGAAGACCAAAAGGAACCGGGCAGATGGTACCAAAGCCATTCCCTTTCCACAATTTCCCGGAGCATTATGGAAATCTCTTGTTGACTTCCACAAATGAGCAAATGCCGTTGAACGTAGCCGGAGCTCAGACATATGCAATCTGTGTATAAATATTTACGCGGCTTTGCCAAAATTAATGGCCACCCTCGCCTTCTCCTGCTGCGACGATCCTGGCTCAATAAATATTGTTTTTGGTTCAATTTTCAAGGCGAAATTAATTTCTCACTTAATGCAATGATAAATACCATTTGGCCAGTAAGATAATTGAAGATACATGTGTACATGTTCCTGAAAAATATGTAATTAGTCCATAGAATCAGGAAAACATCTCTCCATTTAAAAGCTTTTACATAATTCCTATAAAAAAAAACAAGCACAAAACAAAACATTAATATCGAAATAATAACAAATACTTTAAAAGCCGATTATGCCTTAACATTACACATTTTTATTATCTCATTATATAATAATGAACTCTAAACAAATAATTCATTATAATTTGCATTGTCATCGTTTTGTTTGAGATACACACGCACACACAGAAACATGGAAACAAAATGAAATATTTACAAATCAACACGAGGAAAACGAGTAAAAAGCAACCTGCTAAAGATTTAGTATAAATAATTCAATAAACACAATGGATTTTCTATTAATTTATGCAAGCCAGAAAATAATTAATAAATGCATGCTTTACCGGCGAACCCTTTACTTTACCGAAACAAATTAAATAATTAAATGAGATTAAAAGTTTGCGCCTGCTTAAACAAATTGGCGAAGGGCCGAGAGCGGCTAGATGAAAATTGCAGATAGAATGAAAATCGAATTAACAAATTGTGCACTCAATCAAAGCGAGTGTGTGCCCTGCGTCGGCAGAAAATTCAATCAAATGACTGCAAATTGTGTTCGGTATGGAGCTAACTTAATGAAGAGTGCACGTAGCTGGCCTTCATTAAATTAATTTAAAAATATGTACCTGATACGACCTGGCTTTGAATTAATTGCTTAATGTCCGGGATGTGTTTCAAACATTTCCATCAATGCAATCAAGTATTATTTTCATTTATTGTAAGCCAAAACAGCTGCTTTATTTAAAGGTATATTTTGTAGTCCTCCATCAAAGGATTTATTATCAGATTATCTCTCTCTCTTGTATTTCAATCCAAAATTTGTCAGGGAACACAAAAACTGGGTAGCGATTTCAAGTTGACAGCAATTTGCTGCCGGTTAAGTTGAATTGAATTTTCTGCGGGTCTTCCGTCCCGAACAATGCAAAAAGATTTCACAGATTCACATATTTGTTTTGCTGTTGTTTCAACGGATTTGCTCCTGTCTATCTGCCCAACACCCGCACTCTTCCGTTTTATCAGGCTCATATGCATATATAGATTTTTTTTCTTTAATTTTATTGTTGCGCTGCCCAGACGGCCAAATCCAAACACAGACAGCCACAGACGGGCCATTCGCATAGACAAATAAACAAATCTCGTCAAGTGCCTGCGACGCATACATTTTCAAGGTACAATCGAGGTGGAAATAATAGAAGCCAGGAGCTCCACATAATATATGGTATCCGTGGCATTATATTCTTTATATCTGACATGGTTTTCTTTAGGAAAATATATAAATTGTAAAGATACAAATTGTATTCTATGCAAGGAATCTTAAAAGCTGGTTGATATTTTGTAGATTATTTTATTTTTTAAAGAAACAATCAACGTTACTTGATATAAAATATTTTCCGACTTAGCTGGCAGCTAGTAGAATATATTATATATATTTTTCAAGGCTTTGCCTTATTATTTCATCCTTATTTGTTAGTTCAGATACATAGTATCTGGCGGATGGCGTATGGCTGATGGTGGCTGGCCCCGGCGAATGTGTTTGCGTTTGTCACTTTTGGGGCTCTGCGGTTCCAGATTGTTGGGTGGGGAGCCCGCGTATCTGGCTTAGCGAGCGTCAACATTTTGGTAACACACACTTACTCTCTCCATATCAGCTCGCCACTCGATCCACGCAATTAATTTCTGTATCAGAGCGAGCAGTTGAAGTGGCCCAACCGGGTGGGGGCGGGGGTTAGAAAAGGGGTGTATGTGTGTGTGTATCACAGGTGTGAGTTAAAAGTTCCACACTCGGGTTGCTGCTGCAGCACGGGTATTAAAAATGAAACCAAAACAAACAGCAAACATCAAAAGCTGGCGAGTGGCGCGACAAAAGGCAGCTGGGCAATATCCGTCCTCCTAGAACGTCCCTTTTTTACGCCACTTTCCCCTCGGACCGGCCATGGCTGTCTGATTTTTAAGCTGGTCTCGGTTTCCGGTTAAGTATATGACAGTTGCAAGGTCCGTTTTGTAACCAAAGACCATGTCACGGGGAATAGGCAGTGACCACATTTTAAGCACTTTAAAGGGATGTATTTGATTTAAACCTAAGCCCCTTTGACAAATAAAATATATACAGACATAATAATAAATCAATATATAAATAAGTCTCAACTTATTTGGCCTTGGTTCTAAAAATGTTTATCAGCTACATTTTTAGATAAATTTCAATTAAATTGAAGTGATTTATAGCAATGTCTCAGTATATGCTGAATTGCATATTTTAAATGCATTTTAATCCAACTTTCAATGGAAAAAAAGGAATATGAATATTTTCAACTCTACTTAGTCGGAGTGCCCGTTCTCCGCCTAGATTTGACCATGGTTTTAAATCCGTATATATGCATTAGAGAGGCAGACACGCGACCACGAAACGCAGACCGCCAACCCGATGCCCCTAGCTCCCAAAAATCCGCACCCCTAGTGCCTGAGGCTTCGCGCTTTTCTCTGTAGAATTACCCCTTTTTTAGCCGGCAGCCGGCCGCCGGCAGCCTCAGACTTCTGGCCAACAACGAAAACTGATGTTTTTCACGCGCGAGATTTACGAGCGACGTGCATTTCGGGCTACAACGTAAACGCACTTGACGCTCCAAGCCTCATTCCCCATCACCTCAAAACCACCTCTTACACTGCTCTATGGGTACACAGAAATAAAATGTGGCAGTCTTCTCAATCAGACAAAGTCTCCATATATATAAATCATAACAAAGAGGAAAGCCTGTGTTAAGACAGAGCTTGCCGCATTCGTTTCATAATGTATTGTGGGTCTTATTGTGGGTTACGGATATATTCAAATTTTAAATTTATTTAAATTGTATTCAGTGCAGTGTACGTGTGCTGTTTGTGTATGTTTATCTTGGACTGTGGCTCCCGTGCTGCGGATAGGCCTTTTACCATATGAGAGGGAACAACAAAAATGCGGGCTGCCGCTTGTACCAAAAACTTTTGCCCAAAAAAATAAAACATCGAAATGCGCTTTTGTTGGCTGGCAGTCGGGCAGAGACTGGGCTCTTAAAGCACTCATTCAAGTATCTGGCAATGGAAAAGCATTTAATTTTAAGCGAAAACAATGGCGGCAAACGTTTGAGAGCGATCCACGCGAACTTACGGCCAATGGGCAACATTAAAAACTTCCGTTTCCGCTGGCACAACGAGCACAAAAGAAATGCAACGGAAATGCCACAAAGTTCAAACAAGAAAACCAGCGAGCACTGGCAAACAAACAAACAGGAAAAACCGCCGCAACCGGGCAAACACTAACAGCATTAAGGAACCAAGCTAAGGTCCTGGACACCGGGCTCTCTCCATTTTCTTGCTTTTCCTCGGGCTGCACACACTCATTACCAAAATTGCAATAAATTTTTGTGCACTGAAATTATTTGAAGTGCCCCGGCTGCCATACACACACATAAAAATGTCCATTTCGAAATTTACGAGAGTGTCCAAGAGGAATGTGGCAAACTTTTATACGCGGCCAGGAGACAGGCGAACGTAACTTGTACTCGTACTTGTAGTGTCAAGTGTTTGTGTGGGCGGAGGGGAGCGATGGTAAAATGGTGAATCCCCCGAAAAACAAGCCACGGAAAGGAAAACGTTTTAATTGCTTTTTGTTCAGGAAGGGGATGGGGCGGGCGGAGGCAGAAACTAAACTGCTTTCGGAGGGTTAAGTCTATACGGAGCCAAAGCCAACTGTCGTGATCGATGAGTTATTGGTTTTCAGGGGAAAATTGATATTTTGGCAATTGAAAAAATACAAAACAACAGTCTGGTTTTTACTTCTGAGAAAGGTTTTATGGTTCTGATCTTAAAGATAACACTTATTTACTTAATTGCTTACTTGATTACATATATGATGATTTTTTTAACCGATTGATTTGATTTTATTGAATTAATCTTTAAAGAATAAATAAGAAAAGACTCTTGAAGTGGACTTTCTCGTTGTTTTCCGGCTACAGCTCGTTTCTCTGTCTTATAATCTTTACTCGACGGTTTTACTCGTCGGTTTTACTCGTAAGTTTTACTCGTTTACTTTCTGCTTACTCGTAACCAAACACTCTGATAATATTTTCGAGATAATGTATATATTTTTAGAACCATTAGCTTTGCTGATTACTAATTTATTTTAACTATTCTTGAATTCTCAGAAAGGTCAACCATATAAGGAATTTATCTTCGCTTAAATACAAATTCAATGTTAATAAACTTAGCTAAGAGTTTTTAATGGTGCATTGATAAGATTTTCACTTATTAGTTAGTTTTAAAAATGTTCTCAAAAAAAGTAAAGAAAACAATTGCCTGATCTATTATATTCTTGGTGTGATAAACGAACGATTCAATGATTTAAGCACCATCGTTTTTTTTTTGTGATAATTTTAATTGCACTTCTCTGTGGCAGATTACGAAGGGGGGGTTTCACACATGACTACACTACCAACTGTCAATGGGTTTCAATGAGCAACACCGATTCTCCCACTTCTTGAAATACTGAAACACTCTTTTGTGGGTAGCTCATTGCCCTTTTTATTTATTCATATATTTCACTTCTTTTTTTGTTGGTGTTTTTTTTTTTTTGTTGCACACGCAATGATTTATTAATGATGCTTATTATTATTGCTTAATTGCGGATATTTGCATTTCCACACACACACAGACTGGGCACCCTTTTGCGTTTGTGTTTTCCAGCCGCGGATTTAATTGGTGCCAAGTGAAAACATTCAACCAGTTTTCTGGTTGCGATTACCGAGCTCTCTGCTCTGGTTATATTCAATAATGGAATTTAAATAAATTTGCATTTAATGACGCCTCCCCCAACATACGAGTACAGGCTGGGCCACCTAGACGCATATTTGATATGCGGTTGGCTTTTGTGCGCTCAACTTGAAATTGTTTCGGTCTTTTTGTAGACTTTTCACGATTTGGGCTTTCAGCGTGCTATGAAATTTTAATTAATTCGATTAAGTACCGGATTTTTCAACTAGCGAATTGCATACGAAATGCCCCAATGGATTAATCAGAATAAAAAAAAAAAACGTAAACGGAAAGTAAACACAATGGTTTTTTAAATCGAATGAGTAGGCAAAAAGAAAACGTATAAAGCGATGCACATATGAATTTAATTAAAGTTATAATTTGTACGAATTGAAGCGATGTTAAAAGAAAATATATAATATATTTTTGAAACACTACTCAGTTCTTAATATTCAAATATATATACATATACTACCTAATAAAACCATAAAAACAAAGTTATTTTGATTAAATTTATCTAGAAAATGTAGAAAAGTTCCTTGGAAAAGACTATTAATGTTCTTAGGCTTTAAAGAGTTGTGTCAAGTGCTAACGTCATTAATACCATTTTCCATTACATTTTCAGGTACTTTCTGTTAAAGAACATTTAATTAGTGCATTCAAATGAGGCAGACTTAAGCCACCGCACTGAAATGAGTTTCCTCCTTCATTTGCATAGGCCGATAAATACCATAATCGGATGTGTGGATCAGGCCAAAAGCTACAGGACACACGTTGAAAAATATATTTACCTTTTTTATTTATAAGTTATTAATTTGTTTTTTCTTAACCAGTTGACTGATTAAAGCAATATCCCATAAAATTGTAAGCAGGCTTTTATTTTTTACTCGTTAATCAACGCACTCAGACCTCCACAGAATTGTGCAGACTTTATGTGCATTGTCTCGCTTGATTATACGTTGCGCCCCCAACTCAGAAAGAGCTCTGTGAATCTGATTCTTATGCAAGTTTTTTACGCGTCCGCGACATGCAGACACATAAATTTAACGGGGAAAAGCCATCCCTACCATTGCCATCCAACACCTCCAGAGAGTGCACTGCAAACAATGCCTGAAAGATTGTTGCTAAAAAAAAAAAGCAGACAGCTTTCCTATGAGATCGAAAATTAGAACACTCTTACATGTCCTAAGTGAATTATCGTAATTCTCGTTTTATATAGCAAATATATATTTGTTCCTTAAATAGATTAGAGATTCCATATGTATTTCTCTAAATATAAAAAACCCTTACCAAAGTTTTCTGCAAAAAATACTTCTTAAAAAAAATCTTTTCCTATTTTATTTTTATATTTAAACCTTTATATAACGTAAAATAATACTTCTGCTATCAAGGAAAAGGTTATTTAAGACTCATGTGGCCTAAGTGAGGGCACTCCCGCTTTGTAGACTCACACAAGCACTTGTCCCGCATAACTATACCCCACTGTAAGGGTATAACAATGCGTACCCTGCCACTGCAGTATTTATATGGTAATTTGCGTCTCGAAATGCGACCTTAAAGGTGGCCACAGTTGGCCCCCACATGAACGGACAGACAATGGGCACTAAAGCTCAAAAAAAGCTGATGAAGAGCATAAAAGTAAATGCGAAACTGAAACCGAAAACAGAAAACCGAAAACCGAAAACGAGAACGAGAACGGGAACGGGGAGCGTGTTAACCAACCCCAATAATTTAAGCAGAATTTATGGCATTAAGATACGCATAATAGTCGAGGAAGGACCTTGGTCAATGGCCCAGGCAAATGTTTGGTCCTCCTCCTTCGCCTCTGTCTGTTATTCTTTTCCGCCAGCCCGACGTCTAATCCTTACAGGACAACACGCACAAGGGCGTCGGGCGGAGATGCTCCACAACATAAATCAAATGCCAACACACTGCTCTCTCTCTCTTGCTCAGTGTGTGTGTGTGTGGTTGGGTGTTAATTAGTATTTAATCTATGAACCATAAATAAATCCCTTCTGCAAGGACACTCAATTTCCGTTCGCTTGAGCACTGAAGTGCGCCAGTCCAAGAGGGTTGGGAGAAAAATGCCTTTTGTGCTCCTTTAATAAATTGCCAATTGTATGTCACAGAAGTTAAGTCAACTAATTGCACAGTTTACTTTTTTTTTTATGGCTGACATTGAAGCGTTAATAGGGCAGAGAGGGAGGGCTACGAATTATAGGGGAAGGGGCGTTTATATATGATATTTCAAGCTAAGAATGTAATGTAATTACACTATATTTAAAAAAGCAATATTACTTTTTTAATAACAAGCCACAGTTTAATATTTATTTATTAATCAGTAATGTAAAAGATGGCAGAGTATTTAAAAGTCCTGCAAATCTAATACTATCTTCCTTTTATTGGGTTTCCAATGTGATGTGTCAAATGTGTGTGTGTGTGTCTGTGTCCTAGGAAAAGTGTCAATAAAACAGTTTAATTGATTGTGCGCTAAGCTGTTGCCAAACACTGCCAGCTTGATCCTTCAGCACCCCCCTGGCTCCCAAAGCGGCTATAAAAGTATTTTCCGGAGGCGGGATATTTGGCGGCATCTGTTGACTAAAGCTGCTAAAGTAATGCTTGACATTTGCATTGCAAATTGAGCATTTTGAAAAGCGCGACAATTACAGCTCACCCCTCACACTCACACTCACACTCATTCCTCATTTTCGCCACAGTGTCGCTGAAAGCAATTAGCGATTAGCAAGCGAGACTTTTCAACTTTTCCGCGGAAAAATCGAGTGGAAAAGGGGGAACAAAATGTGCGTATGTCGACGGGACTGTACATTAGTTTGATTTGCATTCAGTTCATTTAATTTCAACGCCTGATTTTCTTCTTTTTTCTTTGTTCTGTGTGCTCTCTTGTTTCGCTTTTGATTTTCCACCCTCGCCTTCGGATTTTTCCCCAATTTGCATTCGCAATTGCTCATTGATTTTCGCATTTGAATTTTCTCATGGCTTTTAAATGCATTTGGCAATTTCCTGACTTGCCGTTTTAATTGTGTGTGCATTAAAATCAACGCAATGATGCATTTTTAATTCAAATTAAAAATCGCTCGCAGCACATTGGATTTTATGCAGAAATATCCTACGGCTGTCGTCGTTGATGGGCGTGGGTGTTGGGGCCTCATCGGGGTTTTTAGCTGGGAATGATTTCGGTTTTTGTGGTGAAGCGTAAAAGATTCTGGGTCGCGACAATTTAATTTGCTGATGCAAAAGTCAATTAATTTGAGAGGAATATTTAATCAGATGATGGCAGGAAGTGGGTAGGAGAGATGGGCAGGAAATGGAATGAGCTGGGAGGAGCTGGCGAAGACAAAAGGAAATAAGCAAACAGCTAAAATGGGAATTAAAAGATATATATCTGTAGTAATCTTGAGTGACACTTTCAAAGATAAAATTAGATTTAATTCTTTGAAATAATTAGTATTATGAATAATACATTATATTTCTCTAAGAAGCAACAATCATCAAATATTTCATATTGAACACCTGCACTATGGTTTTATTGTCACATTTTAATTACTAACACTTCCACAACCAACACTGGAATACTTAAAACACTACAAGAAATATAAAAACTTACAAAAAAATACAATAAATAAAATATACAAAAATGGACAAAAAAGAAGATAACACAACACTTTTATATTCAGAAAAGCCCATTGACAATTTTTCTATATATCAACATATCGAAGCCAATGAGTCCTTCCTGGAGAAGCCCTCCCTAGTCCAAGAGGTGATCGAGTGTCTGGAGGGAATCGAGAATGCCAATAAGATGGAGTGAGTAGCCATAGCTTTCAGTAGTAATGAAATACTAAATAGTTTTTGCTAGATCCTCGAAGAAGCGTAGAAAATCCAGTGCTGTTCGCAAGTCAGTGTTGGGTGGCTTCGACTTTCTGGTCACCTTGCGTAAGACCCCGTCGGCCCGGGCCTCCTTCAAACGAATAAAAACAAAGAAACTCGCCCCGAACACAAATCAATTTACTTTTATGCGACAAATAGATGTAGGAGAGGAGGACCGCACCTTGGCCAGACAAGAAAGGGAAATGGTGGCCGAGACATTTCGTCGATCCGGAAATTACGAGTATCGGAAACTGCGGTTCGATGTGGCCATTGATTACTATACAAGGGGTCTGACATATGTGAAGGATACACCAGTTTTATATGTGAATCGCGCCATGTGCTACATCAAGTGAGTTATCATTTTGGGATAGTGTCGCATTCTAATCGGTTCTTTTTTGAAGATTGCGCGAATACAAGCGCGGTATTATGGACTGTGATTATGTCCTTGCACACATAGATGGGAGACATCTTCGTGCTTGGCTTTATCGGGCAGCGGCCTTTAAGCGGCTGAACGATGAATCCAATTTCGAGTACAGTGTCTACCAAGCAAGGCTATTAAATCACACAGAACAGGAGTTTATCGATAACTTTTTGGAGAAAATGCAATCGCTGCTTTAGCAACAAAAACCAAATCGTAATTAGTAAAGATATCAATGTAAATTATCAATATATATTAATATAAACATGAAATAACTAAAAATAATTTGTGGTTGGAATTTAAGAAAGTACAAAATCTAGAAACTCCGCAGTCCTTAATTCCGCAATTAAGTTCAAAAACCATTTTGTATTTTCTGACTCGACTTTGGCTCCCTTCCTGGATTACCTCATTTCCGGCTGGAACACCTTCGAGTTGCCTGTTTCCTCGCCATCCAGTTGATTAGCCGCCTTTCGCTTCCTTATTTGCTAATTAACTGCCAGCTCATAAAAGAAAAAACTCCCAACAAATTGATAAAGGATGAAAGGGGAGCCTGGAAAAGCCATTGTAAAAATAAATTGAAAAAAAAAAAAACAAATCACAAAAGTTTTGTCTAACTTTCTCCTCTTAACGTTTGACTTCCTCAAGGTGAGCTGGAGACATTTATTTTGCGATTAATTCTTCCCCATTCATTCGGTGTCCTAGGCTTTCCATGAAATGCACTTCAAATGTCCGAAAGCAATTTTGTTAAGTCTGATAATTCCATCTGACTGGCCAGTGCTGGTCTTATGCCTTTCTGCAGGCCATTAGGGCAAACGTCGAGCGGCAGAAGTTGACCCAAATATTACTCAGCACATTCGTAGGCAGCTCTGGAGCTAATGTTCGAGTGGATGCTGGTCCTGGTCCTGGTGCTGCTGCTGCTGCTGCTGCTGCTCGACTTTTCTCTCTCAGTCAATTTGATTTTTTAATTAAATTTATTATGGCAAACAGCATAAAATTTTATGTGGTTAGTCCTGTGTTCTGGGTCACATTGCTAATGACTCTTTGGGCCGGAGTCGGATTTCTAGATGCAAGTTGCAAGCTGGAGCAGAAGATTGCCTTGTATCCACCACCGGACGCCCCCGTCCTTCCTGGATCCCTCCTGGCACTAATCTGCTGCTAATGCCATTTGGTTTCTGGTCCCTCTCTGGCTTTGCCTCTCGGTGTGCGGTTGTTTATTCAATTTTTTCTTCTATACTCGTATTTATGAAAACTGTATTTACCATTCGACTGCCTTTTGAATTTATGAAATTCCTATCCTCAAATAAAAACTGCAATATGCTCACGAAAATAATATCCTTTTGCCGAAGATATAAATTTGTATGTGTGTAGGTAGGCAATATTTCAATTATAAATACTTGTCAAAAGTGTTCTTACATATTTGTGTGTTGAATTAAGTTAAAGTGTAAAGAAAAGGTAAAGACAAAAAAGTTGCTATACATAAAAATGGTTGATTTACGAATAAGGAAATAAATATAATTTGTTTTTCGTATAATTTACTGATTGCCTTGGAAGCAATTTAAGTTCGTTGCCGAAAATATCTTCAAATTAAGCTTCCTAATAAATTCTGCTATATTTGGTACACACCTGAGCCCACGATATGTACCACTTACCGGACATAAAATAAAGCGAAATTTAATTGAGGCCAGCAGGAGGATAAAGGCAAAGCTAAGGCTAAATGTTTATGTTCGGGCTGTATCTTTAAAAAAGAAATATGTTTGCTCGAATGGGGCCACGCACCATTTACGAGCCACACTGCGTATACGCAACATGCAAGCAGCAGAGCGAACACATTGCGTATACGCATCATGCAGGCACCATAAACATTCGCAAATAAAATGTGTTTAATTGCAGCAAAGGCAACACCGACAAAAAAAACAAGATGTAAGATGAAAAAACGAGAATATATATAAAAGAAGTGGAGAAGAGCCAGGCTAAACAAAGTGGAAAGTCCTGGACTAAAAGGTAATTAAAGCGATGCGAACAGGACACTGGCAGTGAAAGTTTCCACAGAGCTACATTGTTAGTTCAATCGCACGGAATAATTTATTAATTAACTACAATTCGAATGAATGAATGAACGATTACGGATGGGAGGGAAATTGGGAATGGGACAGGAGGAGGTCTTTGGGTGCGAGGAGCGACAGTTTCGATTCTCCAGCGCACGTAACAGGAAAATCAATTAAAAGCGCTTTATGTGCGCGACAGTCTTCGTTCTTCGACTCCGACTTGGTCTTGGACTTGGACTTGGCTGTCGCCCTCGATTCGATTCGCTTCGGTTCGGTTGGGTCTTTGGGACAAGTTTCGCGCCTGCCAAGTGGAACTTTGTTAGTTTCTAATTAATTGTTACAGTTACAGACGAACGCTGAAATTGACTGCAGCAGCAGCTGCTGCCCCATGCCCCATGCTCCAGGTCGCTGCTCGCTGCCAATTTTAGCATCCCCAGTTATTTATGTCGAACGTTCGATATTATTTATGCTGCATATTGGGCGAATTGTAGTAAATTAACCCACAGAACCACCCGCCGCAACCCAAGGGCAGACACCACGAGGAGGCACAGCTGGCATTTACCTTCTTCTCCTTCCCGTTTATTGGAAATGTCACAATAACTTTACAGTTATGACAATTTTATGGCAAAGATTTGTGCTTGAACGCGGATTCCATACCGAATTCGGGGTGGGTAATCAAAATGCTCGCCCAGTAATTGAATTTTCGGTTGGGATATAAATTCCACGTCTTGGTTAATGAATTTTCAAGTATATAGCGACATTTTAGGAGAAATACTTTATATAGAATACTTCTCTTTTATAATGCCAAGCAATCGTTTATAGAGTGTTAGTAAAGGACCTTTTCAACTAGTTACTTTTACTTTTTATCTCCACTAATTCATTTTCCGAATAATCCTCAAAGAATGGCTGAAATCCACTTTACCCAATCTTATTTTCACATCTTTTTTTCCTCACCCAAACAACTGCCTAACCCTCATATTTATCTTAAATCTTTCACCCACTTTTCAGGGACTCCCTTTTTCCCCCAATTGATATTCAATCATCGGCCATTCCTGCAATCCGGCAGAACATTTTCGATAATTACCCGTAAAATGTCCGCCAACGCCTTTCACACACACACCCACTCAGAGTTGGCATCCTTGAAAGCCAATTGAATGGAATCCCCCATGTTCATTTCCGTTTTGATGGCCATAACCAGGATCCGTGCTCTCAATGGTATCTCAATATACTATCAATACTCAGCTAGGCGCCAAAGTCAAGCCATCAACTAGGAAAAGAAGCTGCAAAAAAAAAAAAAAAGTAAACGCTGGCGGAAACGGAAAAGGCTTAACAGCTGCGCTCACCCGGACACTGAGAGCGAGCAGCCTGTGTTGGTCGAGGGGCAGGAGGCCGGAAAGGCAGAGTGGAGAGCCCGGCTGGACACTCTCAAAATCCGTAAGCGCATAATCATGAAAATTGTCAGTACATAATGCCTCAAAAGAGCCGATGGGAAAGCGAAAAGAGACGGAAAAGGTTTTTACTCGCAACTTTACTTACTTTACACGCTTGACTTTGTGGATGGGCCCCCGATTGGTGACTTCGATGTGGCACAGTGTGTGAAATTTATTAATAAGAAATAATATAATATAATTAAGTAAGAAACAAGAGACAAATATATAATAAATATGTATTTAAGCAAGTAAAAAAGAGTTAAGTTACTATTTACTTCTACAATTTACTACAATTTATTTACTGCTACTTCCTTATTGTAGTACGCATCCTTTTTTATAGAGTTTGCACCCTAAAACCAATTAGGATATTACATAAAATAGTATATTGAAGAATCGATTAAAATTATTAAATTAAATAGCTGCGTAAGCACTGTGCCTGTGAACTCTTCCCCTTGCCGGAATTTGTAGAGCGGAAAGTAATTTTCTTGCGCTTTTTATTCGCCCTCGTTTTTTATGGGTCGATTTGGCCATCTCTGGCCTGTGTGTGTCCCCTGCTCTCCTCGTTCGCCCCTGGTCAGGACTCTTATGTCCTGTGCTGTCCTCGTATTAGCTTCCCATTCCCCCCAGCCGAAGAGTACGAGGAGCAGCAACATCAGGGCAAAATGAAGGAGAGAAAGAAAAAGAAAGTTTACTTTCACATGCCGGCCGCACTTTGATTTTGTTGTCTGCCTTCTTTTTTTTATTATTTTCTGAATGGAAAAACGGGGGGAGCCACTCTTCAGCTTTGGCTGCTAGCGTAGGCAAAAATCAACTTTTGCACGTTTCGATTGTGTAAAGTTTTTATGGCTTTTTGATTTTTTTCACTTATTGCCTGCGCCCGCTCCGGGGATGTGGGCGGGCTTGCCTGGAGGTCCGGAACCCCTGTCATCATCAATAAGGTGCCTCATTGAAGGCACTTAAATAATTACAAAATAATGGATGCCAATGGCAGAGTGTCGAATACACTTTTTAGCCACTTCGATGGCAGAGTGTGGGGAGGCAGGCCGGCGCTTAATGCAAATCGTGCCCAAGTGCCGACGACTCGGTTTGCCAACTCTTTCACGTCAGTGTCAAAGGGAAATAGTCGGGTCTCTGGAGAAGGAAAAGCCAGCGAGGTATGCAAATATTTGGTGAAGCGAAAATCAGTAAAAGTGTGTAAGGGGAGAGGCCTCCGCCTCTGTTTGTTGTCACTTTGATTTGTTTGGCTCATTGTAAATATTTAATGGAGCTGAAATAAGAGCGAAGGAGTTGAGAGCTCGCCGCGGCATGCGAGATAAGGTTTTTTTTATACAATTTCAAATATTTTCCAGGCACTCTCGTTTTCTTGGGGGTAAGATCTGTTAGAGGGGTTTCTTAAAGAAGAAAATATCATACTTATTTCCTAGTAATTTTATGTAATGGAATATAATATCAGATTCTCACAATACCAGTTAATATTTGTTTATTTATTCAAGTATTTTTTAATAAACTGGCTTAGGAAAATATTTGCAAAGTTATTACTAAATTCTCACGTTATTAGTTGGTCATATTTTATTTGCATTCTTTCATTTGTTCATTTCGGTTTCCAAATATAATATAAGCTTTATTTTTGCTCTCCTGTTGTTGCAACTGCAACAATCCCATTTCAATTTCCCGGCGGTGGCCACTGCACACTCTCAAACAAGTTTAAATGAACACAAATAACATTTATTGACAACGAATTTACAGAAGTGCTGCCCTCCTCCATACCACCAGAAATGGAAATTGCTCAAAATATTAAAAATTTATTGCAGCTCGAACTCCTTTTTGCTGTTTTGTTTACTTTTTTTTTTCAAGGCGCAATAAATAAAATTAAATTATATGCAAAATGCATAAAAAACCCGTAAGCAATTAAAAAAATAAACACGAAAGTAGGCATTTTACACACACATGCCAACAAAAAGGATGCAAAAAAAAAAACTGTAAAACAGAAGATAAATAAATAAATTTTTGTGCATCGAAATGCGATTGAATTGTTGTTGTTTTTCATCGATGTTTTACAGTTTCCACAATGCTGGACAGTAAATATTTAAAATGTTTTCGTTTTTTTTCTTACACACATCCTTTTTTGTGCTCTTTTATTCGCAGTGTTTTTCATTTGTAGCGTATCATTTATATTTCAATTTTAATTTATATTCATTTGAATATTTGCCCGGGGCTGCTGGTCAATAGTTTTTGTTACCAACTTTTTTTTGGCCGCTTTATCGGGAAAAGCTCATAAGTTAATAGTGGCCGAGGCAAAGATGTGAGAGGGTCCGGAAATACAATTGCTCTTCACTTGGTTTTAACTTTTTAAATGGAAATCCGATTGCTGAAACAAACATTTTCCCCTCAAATGCCAGCAAAACCCTTTAAAAGCTGTTTAACTATTGAAGTGGGTCACTTTTTCAAAATACCAGGGTAGTGCCAGTTTAACAATTAGTTATTTTTTTGTTGTTAACAAAGTTGTGCAAATAAATAATAAACAAGTAGTTTGGCCAGGTTAAAATTGTAGGTTAAGGTCAAAGCAAAGTATTGTCTGTGAGCTTGTAAAAAATTAATTTAATTTATATAATTGATTTAATAAAATATTTTTACAAGTACTGCACTCTCTAAATTTACTAAAATTCAACAGTTTATTTATTGTATAATTCATATTATATTAATAATTTTTTTAGCTTCCAATTCGATTGCTAAACGTGTTTAAGTCTCTCCTAAGATTTTCTTTCCATCAACTTGAAATTCAGGCTGAATCTCAACTTAAAAATCATTGCTTTTGTATTATTACCTCGCAGGGAGGAGCCACATCCTCCAATTAGGCCACAACAAGTTAGATCCGTACTACTTGTCTTATTTACTTATGATTATCATGTTGAATTGCCACCCTGTCCCAAACGGAGCAAACCGAATTCGGCTTTCCCTTTGAGCTCTCCTGCGGTTTTCCGGCAAAAGTTCTGCGGTCGCGCTGGGCTTTGATTTGCAAACTGAGAATGCGGGCGGAATACCCATCTCCTACCCATCCTACTCCCCCTCCTCATCCTCTTCTCCCTCTATATATTTTAGCATATTAAATTAAAGCAAATGGAAAGGCTCCTTAGTGGGCAAAACCGGTAGAACAAATCCAGCTGCTGGCTGAGTGATAAATTTAAGTGCTGCCGCCGTCTAAATAAGTGATGTCTTCAGTTCTGGTTAGGAGAGGGTCTTAGCTTTTGACGGAGTTTGGGGGCTATATGCAGGACACTGAACGGCGGCTGAGCTGCTGAATAAACAACTTTTGCATTTTTGCCTTCATGAACTCCAGCTGAGGAAATCGGCTTAGACGGCAGACATCTGGCAAAAGTCATTGCCATTGTCAATTATGCTCTTTCCAATGAGCATCTTAGCATTGCGGCCTGGCTAAGCAAATTTGATTACATTTGATGAAACTTTATTACGTTAAAGTGGGATTAAAGTATTGAATAAACTGTTGCAATATTAATTTCCAGCTCACTATCATCAGCTCATTGTTATTCCTCCTGGTAAGTCGCACTATCAGCAGATGTTTTCCATGAAGTACCTTTTTTGCAAAACATTTGATGATAAGGATACTCGATACTTCCTATAAAAGGTATTGTCTTTCTGCCTAAGTAACATCAGTTACAAAATTACCTTTGCCGGAATGAGGAATACAATAATTTTGTTGGCCTTTTTCATAAGCCAAGTTATGGCCATAGATCGGTCCACAGACCGTCGCTACTGCATATCAAAATTGTGCGGAACTACTAATCATGCCTGCATGAACAACGGGGTATGTTTTCTTAAATTATATATTTAGATCAAATAACTGTAAAGAACTATATTTTCCAGAGCCAAGTATTCTGTAATCTTAAAGGCGCCACACGGTTGTTTATGACCAAATATATAGGGCCGCTCACCGAACTGTTCAACAACGTGCGCAATGATGTGGCCGGTGGCAAGTATCGGAATCTGCCACAGGCCGCTCGAATGGCCAAAATGTCGTGGTCGGATGAGTTGGCCTGGTTCGCCCATCTCGAAGTGGTTCTGTGTGCCAAGACCCGTCTTCAGTGTCTCAGTTCGCCGTATTTTTACTATGTGGGACTACTAACTGAAGAGGTCTTTCGGGGCTATGGTGAAAGCGAGAAGACCAACTTTGTCATCATGCGCGAGGTTATTGAACATTGGGCGCGCGATGTCACCTACATCAGCAGAAGAGAGACCCTGCGTCTGCCACGCAAATTTGAAAAGTCGTGCGTTAATCAAATTAATTTTAAATCACTTACTTTCTGTTTGTAAATATTATTGATTACTTTCCATATTTACCTTTCTAGCACCACCTTGAGGGCATCCCTGCTGATCAATGAGCGCAACACGAATTTCGGCTGTGCTGTGATGTACTTCAAAAACAACGAACACTTCATTTTTAGCTGTGCCTTTGCCACGGCCAATCTTATTGGTAGGCCGATATACAAATGGGGCCTAAGCCCCGGTATCAGGTGCTACAAGCGAGATGCAAAGTTTGAGAACTTGTGCGCCACCGGAGAGAAATATGGCAACGAGCTGAGCGGTCCTTCTTACGAAATAATGGATGACGATATAATTTAATATTACTTATGATATAGAAAAATGTTAGAATAAGTACAAAACAAATAAATAAATTTAAAGGTCTTCCAATTATTATTAAGCCTAGACTCCCTTGCCGCTCTTCCCTGTCTCGTGCTTCCTTCGGATTTAATAAAGAAATTATGCATCCTAGGTTCAGTGATTTGTCGCCAGAGGTTATTCCATCTATAATTCCAACCGAAAACCCAAACAACCATGAGAACCACTCACACGCGAGTCTCCGCTCCATACATCATCATCCGCATCCTCCTTGCTGCCGACCATTATCCTTTAAAAGCCGGCTTGGACTCGTGGCTTAAATATTTCATAGCCTGCTGGAGACGCGAGAGCGGCGAGTGGCAAAAGGACAGACGCTGGGAAATAAAAACCAAAAGGCAGAAGACGATGGCATATAAATAATGTAAAAAGTGTGAAATGCGCCTAATGGTGTGCCAAGGAGCCCGAGGAGTAGTAACAGGCGGAGACCGACGAAGGGGAGCCCATGAAATGGCGCATAAAATGACAATTGACAGCTGATGATATTTTTGCTTGAATGCGCGTTGTCTCTAATGTAACCGTTCCCCCGAACCATCCGTGTATATCATAAATATTTGATCGAACAGCCAGCCAGTCGTCAGTCCGGTCTATGTAACATTTTCGTTTCTCGTTACCAGGTAAAGGCTGAGTGAAATATATAAATAAAAACACAATTCCCAGTTACTGTTTTCGAATTTGCCCACCACAATCACCCTCCCTCTCGCAGACTGTATCCTTCAGAGAAGCCAAGGATCCGGACGAAGGCTATAGTTTTTTGCATTTTATGTGCCGCAACATCATCAGATATGTCGACGTGCAAGAGCTGTCCCCCCTACAAGTCCTCCGATCTGGGCGTCTTTTTCCCCGAATGCCTCGAACGTATCGGCGGTCATTGCAACAAAAAGAATCCCGGCAATGTCCAGAATCTGCACTATTTGGCCCACTCGGTGATGCCCAAGTTCTACGACGGCATCGAGCTGGACTACCTGCATCGCCTGGCACCCAATAAGTATATCACAGCCGCCTGGGTCCTGAGCCATGTGAGACCTTCGGGATTTCGATTTGGCGGTCAATACACATTCCGCGTTGCAGGCGACACAATGGTAAGTCTAATATAGAGGCAGGTTACTAATAATAAGGATAACCTTGGTTTATATTTTCAGTATACACCAACTATAACGGGGGATATACATCCCTCGTCGCTGGCGGCCAATTTAAACATCCTTTACTATCCCTTCCCGGCGCTGCGCATGGAGGCTGTGATGCAGAAGGCCAACAAAAACGCTGCAGTGGATAGTCAGTATACAATCGAGTGGACGCGACAGTGCGACACTTGGACGGCCAATTTCTTTAATGTTAGCAACGAAAGTGGACGATGCACGCTGTCCATGATGCGATCGGTGTCCGCCCACTGGGCCCTCGGCGCAGAGGTGCTCCTGGAGTGGAATGATCCCAGCAAACTGGACACGGGCCTGGCCATTGTCGGTCGGTAAGCTCAGTAATCTCTCTTCCTAAAACTATAATTATGGAACACTTCTGAAAGGACCTTGTATCCCTTTGTAGTTACTCGCATCACAATCATGCTTTGGCTGCTTCCGCTTCGCGACAGGGGCTGGACATAAGCTATTGGCAGCGCATCCATCCAAACATCGAGATGGGCAACCTCCTGGCCTGGAATCGGAGTACTCGAAAGACTATAGCCACCATATGTTATCGGTGGAACTTTTGGAATTCAACAGTCCACGGAATGTTCGATTCGGATGCTTCCGTGGGCTTCATGTGGACCAAGTGAGTATATATAACATACTTATTAGATGGCAGATATATCTCTCTTCAAATTCCCTTAGGTATCTGATGAACTTGCCGCTCCAGATGGGTTTCAGTGTGGTCATGAGCCTGCCCACAGATCGTTTTGCATTTGGGATGCGCTTCCTGCTCGATCCAAGCGGCCTAAGGCGCGGAGAATAATTTGAATTTTAATTACAACAATTGTATTATATGGCCAAATTATCTATTGCATCCCAGTCTTTGTCCAATGTTGTAAGAATTACAAATCTACTGTTTTTGGCAAGCTCTTATTTAATCAAAGATTTAAGCAAGGCTTCTGGTAATTTGTTTAATTTCTAAGCTCACAAAAGTTGTTCCCAAAAAAAGAAAAAGGAAATAGAAATATTGCAATGGTTCTTTTGCCACACGTTGCACATTAAGAGTCTCGGAGAGTTTGCCACTTTGCAGCGCTAGAAGAAATCTCGCATGCATTTGATTTATGCCCCGGCAAGTCTAGACACTGTAAATATTTTTTAATGCCAGAAATCTCGGCTCAAGAGGGAGCTAAGAAATTTATATGTACTTATACATGGACATGTGTATCTATAAATCTCAAATAAATACAATTTACACAATAAATTTCCACTGCACACACTCAGCTAAGTTGAGCATAATTTAAGACTCCAAAAAAAGAGATAATGGCTCTTAATCCGATATAGAGCTCAGAAATATCCCCAGATGGCACACTGCATGACCCATAAACCAAAAAAAAAAAAAACAGGAAAAGAATAAATAAGAGGGAAAAAAGAAAGAGTTCGCCTGAGGCAAAACTTCGAATTGATTTTTGGTTTTTGGGGCCGAACCGAGCTGAAACTTTTTAGCCAACTGAATTTTCTTGGGCAAACATTGGTTGGCTTTAATTTCCATGGTTTGTCCATGAAAAGTTTTCGGCAGAACCCATCCAAACACACATTCACTCATATGAGCAAATATTAATATTTCAATAAATGCCGAGAATCCTTTTTCCAACCTCCCAACCATCAAGGGGGTAAGGGGCTGTGTAAACTTTTCCCCAACAGACCCGGCGGCTAGCCGCCTATCCCTTTACACACATTTTCCGCTTATCGACGCCTTTACAAATCATTAGATTTTCATATCCGATGAATTTTACAACAATTTAAGCAACAAAACAACAAAAAAAATAAAGGCAAGACCGAAACACAAATTTTCTGTCGCCTGCTTTTGCAATTTTTCGGCCTCGATATGTCAATTTGTTGTTTTTCCTCGCTCATATATATGTATATATGTACGTGGGCAGGAATAATATGGTGGACGATGGTGTGGGAGGTGTAGGAAAAGGACACGTCCCGTCCACGGTAGTGTCGCCCATTTTATGTTTATTTAAACTTCCCTCGTAGGCGGCGAAATGGAGAAATGTGTAAAAAGAAAAACCGGAATCATACATACATAACAATGGCGCTGCAGGAAAAGAACAAAGAAAAGCGAAGAACGGGGGGGAAAAAATCAAGAAATCCATTATAAATAAATTTTCAGTGAATGTGCGCAGAGAGGCGTTTTTCATTCGTTCTTAAATAAAGTAAATTATTAACTGCATAATGAAATTAATAAATAAAGATTTCGGGCGATATGTTGACTGATTGCAAGAAAGCGATGACTTTTCGCATGGAAAATAAATTACAAGCACTTACCTGAGATGGTTTTTCAGTGAATTCCAGCCAGGCTAGGAGCTGAAATATTAAATATCAATTTGAAGGCATTAACAAATATGCAGGAAGTCCAGCTTAATTATTATTATTTCACTTTAACAATCATAAATATATTAATTACTTACTTTAAGGCTTTAAAAAATGTATTATCCTGCATGTGATGTCGTTTACTTTTAATATATTCATGTCTCACTACAAATTAAAGAATTTAAGCAATTCAAAAGCTAAAGAAACGAAATGAATGCCAAAGGCAAAAACTAAGTACAAAAAAAATTAGAACCCACTAACATAAAATACCAAAAGTAAACAGAAGAACAAAAAATTACACAAATTTTTCTCGTTCCAGAAGTTTTTCCCCTTAAATAGGAAAACAACAAAAATCCACAAAGAGAGAGAGACGAGGGGAAAAAAATAGAAAACAACCAAAGAAAAGTGAAGGGAAAAACTTGTTTGCTTGCCACACCGACCAACATTTATGTTTATGTTTCAAGTGAAGAAAAAAAAACACCAAAAAAACAAACACACACACACATAATGTTTTCCCTGTTTTTGTTTTCCTTTGCGTTTTGGGTTCGCCGAGTGGAAAACATATTTAATTAAAGCTATCCGCATATTAAAAACTTTTTCTTTGCTTCCCTTCGGTGCTTATATTTTACACTCGGCTTGACTTTTTCTGTGTGTGTGTTTTTAATTTTTCTTTTTTTGCTAGAAAACTTAAGCTTGCCACATTACGCAGCATAAACAAGAAAATTCTAGAGCGGGCGAAGGCTTTAAAAACAAAAGTGCCCCAAGGCGCCAACAGGGGGGGGTCACTCAAGTTTTATAAATATGCAAAATTTTAATGAATTTTTGTTTGCTGCCCGCCCGCAAATTGCCCTCCATTTTGGCCCCCAAAAAACACAACCCCTGCAGCACAAGGTCCATTCATTTCGATGGGGGTCTGCCAGCCATTTAAGCGGCTTTAAAATGCGGGTCAGCCCCGCAGAAGCTGAAGCTGAAGCTGAAGCTTTTCCTTCTCGATAAGAAGGCCAAAAGTGGAAATTAAATCAAACAAAAGGAAAGGTAAGAAATGGGAAAAGCGAAAGGAGGCAAATGTAGGACCTAAATCCGAAGAGTAAATGCTCTTGTTGGGAAGTAAATACGACAGTAGTTTTTGCAAAGATAAAAGTTTAGATTAATAAATTAATTAATTTAATTATAGATATTTTCCTTGTGGCATAAATATGTATTAAAAAATTCAATTTTCAACATGAACTCTTGGAAAATCCTTGTCTTGCTGAACTTAAATATGATCGGATTTAAAATATATTATATATCCTTTTATATTGACAGGGACTTTGCCAGCAAATCCACAGCTTTCCTTCAACCAGGGAAAGCCTTCAATGAAAATGCCCTATAATGAGCTCACACAGCCACAGAACACACACACACATACCCGCCCATTTCCCGCTTGACCTGTTGGTAATTTCACCTCCTGAGTGAAAGTCATAAAATCGTAATAAAATCGGCCAAACTTTTAATTTAATTGGGCACTTTTAACACTGAACTTTTGTATTTCACTGGCTTTCCACTTGCTGCTCCTTTTTTTTACTTTTAATTTAATTCCCGGGCACCGCAAATGCTGTTTGACTTGGCAACGCATTAAACGGGGCCGCGCGCATTAACATAATCAGCTCACATGTGGCAAGAACGGCAACAAGTGGGTGGCAGTGGCAAGGCCAGCGACGTCTCAACTGAAGCAACCAAAGTAAGTGCGCTTAAACGCATTAAAAGCCAAGCAAACGCGCTTGACCAGCCCAAGAAAGTGGCCAAGAACAGACAGAACCTGAGCAGGCTAATGCCCTTGCTAAGTGGCCAGGCTAATGTGATGCTTAGCCTCGACTTTGCTCCATGATATGTGCGCCGGCCAAGTGGTATTGACTTAGTTTCAATCAGGTGAGTACACTTGATGGGGTCTGGCTCTTAATAGACACAAATTTAAATTGAAAATCTGCAAATATATTAGGTACTTACTTTCTTTCTTTATTCCCATTGCTGGTACACCGTTTCCCTCATTTAATGTCATGGCCAGGAACATCTCCCATTCACTCTCACCGCAATTGGCGGCCATTTTTATTGGCTCTATTTGCCCGACGCCTTCGCAACAACAATGGCAACAGTGGCAGCAGCTGTTCATCTTGCAACAGGAAACGGAAATTGTCCATGGGTTCCGCCAGCCTTAGGTTTCTTGCCTACAAGTGAATGTATGCTTAGGTGGGCTAAAGTTGTGCCTTCTTCTGTTCGTTTTGTTTTCCAATATTGATGCTGCCCCGGACCGGAGCCACACTTGAGGGAAATGGAATGGCGGACCCTAAGCGCTTCACAGTTGGACAGTTTAAGTGACGTCTGTATAGGTTGTTACCACTTGTTATTGGTTATGTCTGGAGGGCAAAGAAATACCGGGAGAGAGTTTACTTAAACGCACTTCCCCTTCCCGTTGGCTTCCTGCTGTAAATGTTTACCCAGGCAGAGGAGTATTTTGCCATAAGAGGGATGAGTATAAGAATCAGGGACGTTTTTGCTTTAAAATTAAAGCTTTACATTTTGGCATTAAAAAAATGTCTAGAGAACTAATATTAAATGTTTTGTGTAACGAAAAACAAACTCAACAAATGTTAATTTAATAATTACTAAAATAAAAAACGAATCCATTTCAATTACATTTTTTAGTAACCGCAGAAAAGAGATCGGAAGGGGTAGAAAAAATAATTAAACTGCCAGAGGTTTCCTGTCAATTACAAGCAGTTCTTCCATTGCGATTTCCTGCCGAGAGGCTCAGCGTCATACAAAAAAAAAAAAGAAAATACTTCATATACCATTTGGCGTGGCAAACGCCAATTGCAGTTGGAATGCCAACTATTTTTTTTCCATATTTAAATTGAAAATCAAACAGCATTTCAGCTGTCGAATATGCGGATGAGCTGTGCCTGTTCTGCATTTGAAGTGCGAACTGCATAGAATTCTGCTGGGTAAAGTTGAATTTCAATTAAATTCAATCAATTTTTGCATCTAGGGGGGAAAGCGTTATGCAGATCTCATGTATAAAGTTCTATTCCCTTCATAAAATATTTTTTGTATAATGATTTCCCTTAAAACTATTTAATTTGCAAGCTTACTTATATAAATAATTAAAACAAATAATATATAATATAAAATAAAACTACTAGAACTGTATCTCGATATATTTGCTGATTTTTCTAGAGACCTGCTATCTTTGCGTATAATATGGGCTTAGGCATCTTTTGTTTTTTATATCTATAGGTTTTAGGTATTTATGGATCGTTGTAGCCCTATAATTCGTCAGTCCTGAATGGAATCTGTTTCAGATAATCTTCTTTTCATTCCCAATACTAAATGGGACTAAATAAATAAATATGACTAAATAATATAGATCACATAGGAACGCTAGGTCAAAAGTTTGCTGATTTTCTTTTATTTTATACTGCATTCAAATGAAACCACTATATCTTATAGCTGTCATAGGGATAAAAAAGCCGTTCTCTTTATTAAGTAATAATTAGCGAAAGGATAATCACTTTGCAGGATAACCAATTACTTATATTAGTACCTCCAAGGTTATATAAACTATCGGCTTGCGTAAGGTATCTTTTTTATTTTATTTAAATTCAACATTATCTTAATCTATTATCCTTTAATGTTTTGGTTAAACAAAGTACACAATTATCTATTTTCTGTATAGTTTCGAGAACAAAAAAAAAAACCCCTTTAATTACCCTGGCAACTTTTCGATTGCCAAATGAAAATGCTGACGAAAGGATTCGGCTTGGGGTGTGAGCTTTGAATACCGATATCGGGATAGGTGGCTCGATAGGTCGCAACCAGATACGCCCAGTCGACTTTTTGCGCACTTTGCCACTTGTTTATTTACCGCTCCGCATCGTTGCCGCCCAGGCAGCAAGTTGCCGTGGCAGGCAGCTCTCATCAGCGTGGTTGCAGCTCATAAACGTTTCGCACTACATTAAATTTTATTTAGCACTCTCCCAGACGCTCAGCTCCTCTCTCAGCCCGCATTCATATTCATTTGTGTTAAACGCAGCGTGGCACAACGAGAAGGATGCTCCCAGAGACCACTCCTGCCACTCCTGCCACTGTTCCCAGTTTCCTCTACTTCTTTTTTAAGAGCATTTCAAAGTTTGTTTGGGATTTAGAAAGCAGAGAACTTTAAGTTGAAACTCCCTTCAAGTTGCGCTTGCTCATCACATTCCGACTTTGATTAGAGTTCCATTTTGCAAGATGCATTCATATAAAAGGTTTTAGGAGATCATCTAAACTTGAATGATATTCATTTGTATAGGAAGGTTCTTCGCCTACCTTCAAGCTAAGCTGTTTCTAGAAAATTCCCAAATAAAATCCAGTTTGCAGGTTAGCTAGCATAAAATATTCATACATTCAACTCTGAGTGGCCGGACGATGGCCTGTGTGGCACCAATAAACGCCTCATCAGTTTGCCTTCACCTCGGAGCACGCACATCAAATGAACATTACGCATACGCCGTGCTGTCATGCTCGTGGACAATACAGGCGGCACACAACAAAGGCCTGTCATTTAAGTCAATTGCCAGGAGTCAACAAACCCGAACGCCGACGACGACGACACATGTCCATGTGCGCACACACACACTGACACGCCAAAAAGGTATATACACATACATACATATATCGTATATATAGTATGTAGGTATATTTGGGCAGATCCCGCACCACTCACTCTATAGATATGGTCAACAACTCATGCAATTGCGTGCAAATTACCGAATTAGCCGGCGTTCACCTCAACGCTTTTCCCTCTGATGTTTTCCTTTCAATTAAAGCGAGCCCCGACGGATCGGCGGGGCGGTGCACACGAGCGGTGCCAAAAAGGAGTCGAATGTCCAATAAAAGCGCTGAATGACAACAACGTGCCATAGAAAATTAACTTGACCAGAGACCAGAGCAGGAACCGACCGGAACCTGCTGCAGCATCAGGCTTAATTTTCGTCAGTTTTTTTTGTGGCACGTACTTGATGCAAACAGTTTTATGGCAAATAACGTTATATTCAGAATGTTTCTGTATAGAGAATCTTAAGCTGAAATTAAAGCTGTACGTTTTTATTAAAATTACCTTCGATGTGCATTAAGTTCTTATATAATTTTAAACAGTTTCTAATTTAAGAACAAGTCCGGCACCTTTTCAAACTTTCTTTCTCGAGTCATCATCTACCAGGTGCAACGCGCGTGCGTGACACTCATGTAAGCAAGCTATTGGAAATACAAAAAAAAGGCAGCAAACCCTGGCTGATGCTTCTATTAAAATGGTCTGGCACGTTTCGAGTCAAAATGTCATTAAAAGGAGTTTTTCAACGTGCCGCCCCAATGTTGGCATTAAGTTGTCCGGTTTCGGTTTCGGTTTGGCCTTTTTCAGGGAAAATCAATTTTCATAAATTTAACAGCCGTGCACGGAAGTTGCATATGACTGCCACACCCAAAAAAAAAAAAACACTGCTCCTTTCACCTTTGTCACGAATTGCTCTGCCGGCTTTCGACTTTCCACCATTTTCGGGTGGCAAAGTTCGAGGCATTGCCAAAGTTTGTCAGCTTCACTGTTTTTATATTTTTCTCTCTTTTTTTTTTTTGGTTTGGCAAACGTGCCGCATTTTTAAATGGTCACGTTCTGCAGTTTAAGCGCCACGCCAGGGCAACGAAAATACATCAAAGCGGCGCGAAAAGTGTAAACAGGCGCGTGTAGCGTGTAGCCCCGCCCTACACCGACTTTACGGTGGCCACAAAGTTGCAAGCGGCGGGAAAATAGAAAGAGAAAAAAAATGAATTTGCAGCAGTCTGACGAAGAAGCGAAGCCGAGGAAACTTGGCAAAAGTTTGTAAACTTTTTAAACGCGCATTACACGGACTGAGCGTGTTCAAGACCTGCGATTTAGCAAAGGAATGCGGTCGGATTGGAGACGCTAAGAAATTGTAACTGAAATTCGGTAGAATTACGGAACGAACGACAAGACGCCTCGGTATGTTTGATGTATTGGACTGCCGAGGCGAATTGAACCCCTTTTCGATTAGGCCAACAATAAACATTCGATATTGATTGGATGTGATGGCAGCCAAGGAGTTTCTGGTAATTGAAGTTGTAGATAAATGCGAAACACAGTTGCTGGCGTACTTGTAAGCGTTTGATATATATCTTTATAATTTAATTACTAAGAAATATCAATTTCAAACGAACAAAACCATAGAGCATTAAGTGCTCAACGATTTTCAGCTGATATAACAAGGTGTCATCCCAGTTTAAGTCAACTCTAACACCCAGTTAACTCAGCAGCCACGAAAGTTGGCCAACCCCTTAACCTCTACAGCAATTTCCGAGCCACCTGGAACCACCAGCCAGGCAAAGCTAGGCAGCCACCTTCAAAGTGAACCAAAAAAAAAAAGAAAATAATAATAATATGCCGTCATTTTGGTGCAACCACTTAAATGGCAACTGTAATTAGCATCATGGCCGCCTGGCAGCTGCTATTAAATAGTCCACACTCAAAGAGCCAGGGCAAGGGGAGCTGACTGAGGCCGACGCGGCGTATACGCAACGTTTGGCGACAAGCGCGAAGAGCAGCAGCAGCCCCTGTTGTCGTAAACTCTGCTAAACTGTTTGCCACTTTGTCGCGCAAAATGCTAAACTTTGTCGACGATGGCGATGAACTCGCCAGCAGTGACTGAGGAGGGAGATATTAACCCTCTAGTGGCCAAATAAATAATAAAATAAATTAAATAAATACAAAAAATGGCCACAGTTACTTAATATTAACCTTAAAATTCTCTCTCTTTATTCTAAGCAATGAAATAATTATTGTAAATACAATTTTCACAGCTTTCCTGCTGTTTAATATCTTTATTTAAGAACATTTTGGTGTCTTAAAGGGTTAAGAGATTCGTGGAAAAGAGAGCTGAGCGAAAGGGGTTGCGGAGCCATCATCAAAAGGCTTAAGCAGCATCAGTCGCAGTCGCAGTTTGCCATCAAAAAATGGGCGATGGCGCAACGCAAACTTTACGAAATAATTTTGCATAAATTTTCGGGGGGAAAATTTGCTTTTGGCTTTCCTGGTTTTCCCAGCCATCCAGTCCGTGGCCTGACCTGGTCGTTGCTTGTTCCTCGCTTCTGGTTCCTCGTCGCCAGCTGCGGCTTATTTACAAGTTGCCATAATATTTTGCGTGCCGAGACGAAGTCCGCTATTCTCCCCCCTAGAGTTTTCCCTCCCATTTTCCGCTGTCTGTTGTCGACAGCCATTTTCACGCTTGAACAAATCACAAGCTGCTTAGTTTCATAATTAGAAGCGTCACATTTTCAGGGCGCGCGCACTCTCGCCAAAAACCCGTTGTGCATTATGGCCCCAAAATGGCAGCAGCCGGGCCCAGATGAACCTGGCCAAGTTGCTCCAGCTTCTGGAGCAGCAACAGTGGTTGCTGTTTGGCCAACAGCATCAGTTAAAGTTGTGTCGTTGCGGTGCCCTTCATATAGAATGCATCAGGCTGAGGCTGTTGAAGTGTTGGGAGGAAACTTGTGCCAGAGGAGGAGTCCTGATCTTTGGGAAATTGGGGATCTTTCTCATTTAAAACTTTACACAAATTTATAAATAAGAATACTAAATCTTATAATATTAATAAATGTATAAAGATTAATTGTTAGTAGGTTGAAAAAGTTGTTGAAAAATCATATAGAGGTAAAATACAAAAATAAAAACATGAACAACAAAACTAATATATAAATAATAATAAATAGCAAATATTCAGGTTATTTAAGAGTATTTTTAGACTTTTATCAAAGCCCTCAACATATTTATTTATTTTATTTTTAATATATATTTTATTTTTCAACACTTTAATATATTTTTAATTAATTAATCATTCAAGCTTCATCCCTCTTGAGCGGCGCTCTTATCCGCTTGATTATAATGTCAGGGCAGGATCACCTAACCGAATGCCAGCCGGAACAAAAGCAAGTCAGGACAAAACCCATAACAAACCCAAGCCAAAACCAAGGGAACCCTTCAAAAACCGACCGAGTATCCTTCCTACAACTTCCCAAAAGTGTCTGTGTGTGTGCAGGCTGGCAGCCTTCGCTGGCTTGTCATTATTTTAATAAAGTTATTTACCTGAAAGTATGCAACAACATTTGTTTGCCAGCCAAAGTAAGGCATGAAATTAGGCGCAATTGTAACAGAGTTGCCAACTTGCCATAAACACAACGGCAATGACTCACAAGCACACACACAGGGCCAGGACAAAATACAGTGACAAAAAAGGGAAACTTGGTCCTTTGGAGTGGGCAAAGAGGCTTGGTGCAGGCTTGGCAACTTTTGCTTATTTATGTTGATTTTGCAGCCAGACTTGGACCTGGACTTCGGTCGGAAATGGCGAGCATAAATTAAAAGAGTTTTTTGACAACCCTTGGAAAATTATGATACTTATTATTTTGAGCAAAAGTTTTCATTACAACTTCGTCTCGACTCGACTTGAAGCTGGCGAGAGCAGGTGCCACGGCGCGGCGAAGTAAGGCCAGCTACAAAGTTGCCCCAAACATTTTTTTTTTTTTTGGCAATTGAGTTAAGCACAAAATGTTCAGTGCATAAATTGCGACGCTCCCTTGGCCCAGTTTTGGGTTTTATGCGCCACTGATAGCCCCGGTAATGTCCCCGCTTGCAACTCAATTCCAAACATACATACATTTGCATGTCAGGACACCTAATCACAAACGGATAATGTCCCATCCGCCCCGTAAATGCATTCTCTTCGCCGGGCCAAGGACTTCGTCTTCGCTCCTACCCCAGAAATCTTAAAGGAAAATTAGCTTTTGGCTTTAAGGCTTAAGCTTTTTGGCAGCGCCAAGCGAAAATCCTTTTTGGCTGTCAGCACGCCACTTGGCAAACAAGGAGCACAGCCAGAGGAGCCAGCAGAGCCAGAGGATCCTTGCGGAGGACAGTGGTAAGTAAAAGTGGTTCTCTGCCGGGCTGCCTGACTGGCTGGTGTGAATCCCAGCATCCTAAGTCAGCATAATGCGCTAACAAACACTTTACTTGCCAGTCTCCCAGTGAGTTTGAGACACGACACTGGGCGAAAAATGCCCGGGCGGCTAAGATGTGCAGGGTGTCTTGGTTCAGAAGGCCGAGGAGGATGAGGAGAAGCAGGAGAAGGAGATGTCTTAGAGGCGAATCCCTCACCAAGATGGGGACTTAACGGATTCGGTTGTTTTCTATTTCCCCCGCCTCGCTCTCTGAGGAATATCAAGTTAAATGACCATAAAAGACATGCAAAAGTAAGAAATACTTCTTCCTCGAAGGGGAAAGAAATAAAGGTTTATCATAGGGGTTATTAGTTTAATGTTTAGTAAAGACTGAAAGATAATGTTTACATTTACAAAATAGAATATTAAAACTATAAAAATATTAATCTTTATTATTAATTAAACACTTTTCTTTATCCCAATATAAGAAATGTGTTATCTTCTGTATAGTTCTTAATTCTTAAGAATTTAAGCACTAAAGACTCAAGCGTTCTTCACACAAATTAACGTTCTTATTATATGTATCCTTTACTTCAAGAACACACTTTCCTAAAGCATATTTACCCCTCAACCTTCTTTGTCTCCGAGCAGCTGTGGAAATGTAGAAATTTCCTATTCGTTGGCCCTCAGCCAAAGGTGTCGCGCTATTTTCTGTGCCAGCCGAATTGCAAAATTGCCATCAGTTAAGCCCAAATTGTAATTGGGTCAATTCTATTTTCCCCACGTTTATTTAAATATTTGCCAAAAATGTATGTTTTTGTCTGACGACGACCGCAAGGCGTACGCAATTATTTTGCCAACAATTTGGCGAAATGAGAATTTCGTACAAATGCCACGCACACACACAACATGTGAGACCGACAACGAAATTCAACGTTTTGCATCAGTTTGCGTTTCGAAGTTTGGCGGAAAGGACTTTCGGCAGATGAGACCGGCAAACACACACACACTTCGATATGGCATTAGAGATCTATAGAAAGTTTATTTTGCCAACCAGGATATAGTGGAGCAGTCAAGGGTGATGCGAATCTAGAACGCAAAACAAACCTGGTTCAATCTTCTCTCACTAAGAAGGCATGTGTGAATATTCACTGCCACTAGATCTGGCTAAGACAACATGTCCTTAGGTCCTATACCGGCATAAGAAGGTAAAGAAAATTAATAAATCTACTTGGCATCAGGCTTTTTCTTTTACTAGTTATGCCCTAAAATTTAAATATAATACATTTTGCATATAACAAGTGCAGATTTTCTTTTCATGGCATCTCTGACTGCCAAATATCGTTCTCCTGGCCTCGGATAAACTTTGTACGGCGTTGACACTGACGGAGAGACACAGACCGAAGTTCGGAAGGAGTTCCCTCAAGTGGCAAGTTCTTGTTGCTCGCCGAGAGCCTTGGTGTCCTTGGTTTCCTTGCTGCTGTTTGCTGATTAGTTTCGGGCTTATGGCTATTTGAGTTTGGCATTTATTGATAGTTGCCGACTGCTGGCAGGCCCATAATTAAATAATTGATTGGCCTCGGGCATTGGTTTATCAATAAATTAGGTGCCAAGTGATGATTCGACAATTCTTTTAGACCTTTTCCAAGAAAGAATTATCCAGCCAAAAGATAGACCGTAGGAGGTTGCTGACCAGCGGATGGGATTAGATTACCCAAACAATTTTTGCCAACAAACAAATCTCACACATGACTAATTCCCTGGAAAAATCCGTTTTTAAATTCCACAAAATCGTTGGGGAAACGAATTGTTGTTGTTGCGGTACAGAATGCACAGTACCAAAGGCCCGCAAATCCGAAATGAATGCTTAAAAATGTATAACTGAATGAACATGAAACGCAAAATAAAAACAATATGCAAAATAAAATAAGAACAACAACGACGAAATGCTTTCACGCAGTCAAAAATCGTTTGTTAGTTTTTCTCGTTGTTTTTGTTAAACTTTTTTATTTGAATCTCTTCGGCTGTTAAGTCGCTGGCGAAAAAACAACAACAACAAACGGAAACGAAAATGTGTTCAAGTGAAATAAATTACTTTATGTGATGCCAACAAAAACCACAGAAAATAAAGGCAAAAGCTCAGCTCTTGCAGCAGAGGAATAAAATGGGGAATCCCACAAAGCGAAATCACAAACAAAATGAAATAAGAAACAATGAGAGGGAAAATAAGACAGCACACGGAATGGCAAATGAAAAGCGCGTAAAATAAATAAATAAAAATTCAAACTGATTATGCATGGCGGAAAAATCCGATTCTTTTTTGTTTTTTATTTGTAAGGTTGCTGCAGTCGGCAGTGTCTCCCCTTTTTTCCACCAAACACCACCCAATTTCCCGGCCACGCCCACAACTAAACTGTGAAAACGGCAGACAGCAATCCACACAAATCACAACAGAAAGCAAAAAGCAACACAAAAAAAAAGAAGAGGCAAAAATTTGCATTTTAATGCGCTTCACTTGTTTTGGCAACAGCACAGCGAAAAGCGGGCTTTTCTTTTGTGGGACGGGCTGACAAAGGGGTTTCCCCGATAGAGACAATTGCAGAGGCAATGCAGAGATTTTTCACCATTCTATGCATAAGATATTTTCTTCGGCTCTCACAGCCCATTCAAAAGTCGAAGAAAAGCCGATGGAATCAAGTGAAAAGTACAAGAAATTGTTGCGGGAAATATATATGGAATATATGGCTTAAAATCCGGATGGTCTTCAATTAAGTGAAGGTAATAACTATTTTGAGTGTGGCATTTATTAAATACACTTTTCTTATAATTTTTATTTATAGATTTAATGCTTTACCTAGTGAATTTGTTTCAATATATATTAAGATGCTAAAAACTAGACAATTAACTAAAGTTTCAATATAATTTTCCACTCCCCTTAAATTAGTTTATACGGCAAACTTTTGAAATACTATTTTCTTTTTATACTTATTTATAGTTTTAATGTTGTACCTAGTTAAATAATTTTAAAATACATTAAAATGCTAAAAACTACACAGTTAACTAAAGTTTCAGTATAATTTTCCACTCCTATTCAATTAGTTTATGCGGCAAACTTTTCAAATACTTTTCTGAGTAACATTTCATATTTCATATTTAAATGACTACCAATTTGGGTAATATTATGTTCCAAGTTGGTAGTCCAAAATAAAAACTTTTTCTATAATATCAAATATACAAAAAAAAACATCAAAAAGAGGTGATACGAAAAAGTTTTTATACGTTTTTCGTCCCTTTAGAAGTGTCATTTTGCTTATTTTTCCCTAAGGTTATTTTTGCACTTATTGTTGTTGCTTTCATTTCGACCACAGAAGGAGTCTCTATCCTGATAAAAATACGAACACAATAATCAAAAATCATGGCTACAGACATTGAAATGACACCTGTCTGTCAGTTGAATAGTGCTCCGGTCCCTTTGCTCGCTTGATTTGGCCTAAAAACTTTTGAATTTGCATATTTCAGTAGCCGGAAAAGTTCCTTTCATATTTTTAAAAACCCCTACCCATCGTTGCACCGGTTGGGTTTGATATCTGACAGTTGCCACAGTCGTTTTGCATTTCCTATTGTTTGAGAATGTACAACGGAGGACGGACGGTACTACTGACTTTCTCGATGTTGTGGTTGTTCTGGTAGCTAAAGGTGTTGTTGCATCCACCTCAGTCATGCTTCTAAATGTATTTTGCAATATTTTTTTTTTTGCCACTCCTTCTTCATTCGAACAGCCACTGAGTGACGGAGTGTCTATAGAATTATTTTGCAGTATTTCTATGAATTTATTGATTGAGGTTGGCAAAGTGAAAATACGGAAAAGAGCACTACATGGACTATGCGAACAAAAAACAAGATGAAATCATAAATATTGAAGGGAGATTACACTGAGAAAAAGGAGCTACCCGTATTTTATTAAAACCAAAAACAAATAGCAATATTATTCATTGAATTTTCCAGGCAAATCTGAACTAACTATTTAACTATTTAATTGAATTAATAAATAATTTATGTAAATGTTAAAGTAAAAGACTTTTAGAAGAACACAATCTCTTTTATCAAGGAAAAACTTATCTGAAACTGTATTTAAACATAAGAAACCACAATTGTTTGCCGTGTTCCGCATGCCAATGGATAAAGATAAAGCTCATTGAATCATTTGCCGACAAAATTCAGCATTCAACTACAGAAAAGACAATAATAATCAGCATATGCAGCTACGAACAGCAATTGACGTTTGACAGAAGGACGAAAGGACTCGAGATGTATGTACGAGGGAGGCATGGACTGAAACAAAGCCAGGCGAATGTATTGCTGAAAAAGTTTAACATCTATCTTTTACTTCCCGAGTTTCCCCCCTAACCTCCGCCTCACTTCTTATCTGGTGGCTGTCATAAAAGTGTGGAGCATTTTCAGCTACGTCATCATTGGCAGCAACAATGATGCGGAAAAGGGGGGTTGGGATGGAAAATTTTACCCCCCGGCCACCTTTTCCTGCCCAACCTTGTAAAGTTTTTTTTGGGGGAAGGGACGACGACGAATGTTTAGAGTCTATAATCTTCAAATAATGGAAAAACTTTTGCTGTTAAGCACGAGGAATGCCAAAGCTTAGATTTGTCTTTTATTTTGTGCTCTTCATTTTTTTTCTTTGTTTCTTTTTTTCTCCCACACCAGCAACCGCATTGCCAAGAGTTTGGATATTTTTGTTATTTCGGTTTTCCTTTTTCTTTTCCTTGCAGTTGACAATCCTGGCAAGTGTGTTTGTTGTCGCTACTCACTCGATTTTCAATTTATTTCGTTTGGCGAGTGTGTGGGGGTAGTTTCCATTTCTGGATTTTCTTTCGTACTTTTCTATTTTTTTGCTGCTGCTGCTGCTGCTGCTTCTTTGAACGAAAACTTCATCAACTGTTTTGCTTCTACCTGTGGCTTAAAGTCTTTTAGCCAACACCACAATCGGTACACCCCCTTCTCCCCACATCTCCCTTGAGCAATCAGCCAGCATTTTTTTCCTACAACAATTTTTTCCTCTTTCAATTTTATTTTGCACTTTTTTCTCTCTTTTATTTTTTGTTGCTGCAAATTAAGTTTGTGTCAAACTGGTAGGGGGGAGAAGGTAACAGGACCAGAAGCATTTATGCCTTTGTGGCAAGTTAATTTCAATTTTATTGCCAATTGATTGGGATTTGAATGGAATGGAAACCTCGACGGCATTGGCAATGTGTCGCCAATAAGCTATTGGCAAGTGGCATTGGCCCTAAGCCATGGCTGATTAATTTCTCGCATTTCAATTGAAAAATCGACCAAACAAAAATGTCAAAAAGGAAAATACAATTTACCAATGTTACCGCTCTTTATACTCTTACACTCTCCTGATTGCGAATAAAAGTCTAGCTGTCGATGGGAGAGTAAAAGTAAGCATTTCACTTAAATGTCTCAATTTAAAAACAGCTTCAAATATTATATGTTCAGTTTAAACTTCATTTTAATACATTTAACAAAAAACTAAATCTTAGTCCTAAAAATGAACCAAACACACATCTAATATTATTATTTTTGGGCTTACATTACGGAATGTTTACTCATAGAGTTTTAAGGAATGTTTTAATCATTTGTCTCCTCAAAGTCATCGTTGTATATATTCCCGGCCATCTGCCAAACTTGTACAAGATTGTCCTCGGACACCGACGAGATAATCCACGGTTGGTTTGCGTTCCAGGAGAAATCGGATATCTTTGCCGTATGTCCGCCGTGAATAAAGATCAGTTCAGGTGGTCCGTCTTGGGCATCCGATGGATTCTGCGCCTCACCGATCTTGGACAGATCCCAGACATACAACCGTCGATCAGTGCCAGAGGAAGCGAAAATGGTCTCATTGTGCGGTGACCACTGCACCTGGAAGATCTCGTTGTCTTCACTATCGAAAGAGTGTAGTTTTAACTTTAGATTGCGTAGATCCCAAAGAGCCATCGTCTTGTCGGAGGACCCGGTAGCCAATAAGAACTGCGAATAAGGATTGAAGCTCAAACAATTCACCGCCGCCGTGTGGGCATCCACATCGATGGAGGGCTTTGAGGTGTCGCTGTTCCGAGTGTCCCAGATAATCAGTTTGCGGTCACTGCCCACCGAGCCAAAGACCGACTCGTGCATCATATGCCAGGCCACGTCCTCGACGGCGGCGGTGTGTCCGTTGAAGATGTTCAAAGCGTCAATGGCCCGGTTTTTCTTGGGCTTGGCATTGATGTCCCACAAACAGATGAAGTGATCATCAGAGGAGGAAACCAAATAGCCTACAGAGAATGCAGTAAATGTAAATAATAATGCCAACTGAAAATATAAAAAAATATCTGCCTACCGCTGAGATTGGGATTCCAGGAGAGGCCGAAGCCCTCCCTATGATGACCACGCAGTCGCAGGACTGGCTCGCACTCATCGACGGGCTCCGTCTGGCTGGGATGCTTCGTGTAGTCAAACACCAAGACATCAGGTGAGGGCGATTTGATGGCGATCATCGAAGACTTCTGGGGCATGTAGCGTGCCCGATTCACCTCCCCTTCTAAGTAGATCTCGATATCGATATGGATCTTGCCAAACTTAGAGCCAAAGCCGCCAAACTCGCCCTTGTCGTCGTAACACAAACCGAACTCGGCGTCCTCGTTTGGCAACTGAAAGCTGGCGATAAGCAAATGATTCTCTCTGTCGGAGTGGGTGCCTAGGATAAGGCGGTGCACTGAGTAGTTCGTGTCGTCCAACTGGGTCACATCTGGCAACCACTGAGCGGTCAACGAGGGCCACTCCAAGGCGTGCGTCATGATCAGGTCGTAGAGGAAGGGCGTGTTATTCTTCCATATCTTGTATTCCTCGATGATCGTATGCTCATTTTCGGCTTCAAAGTCGAAGTCTTCGGCGGCAGCCTATTAGACATTTAAGTTTTCTGTAGAATATTCTGTACTTACCACTATCGCTGCTGTTCGACATGGCTTCAGACCAACAAAGACTAACTAAAGATCAGAGAAGAAGAAGAAGAATAGATAGAATAGATATATTATATAGATATATGATATACATAGATATATAGATATAATATATAGAACTTATGTAACTAAACCCAGGCACTTTTACAAGCGATTTCGTAGAAAAACACATCAAATGTTCGTCTGTTTACAAAGCGTAATTCAATCGATTGCTGCTCGGCAGGGCTGTTATACAGGATATCGATAACAATAGCAAAGACACTGAGTGAACAATTATGTCCAATTCCCACTGCTTAGTATTTTTCCATTTTGGCGTTTAAAGTTGGGCCGCCAAATGCGACTGGGAAATTTTTTTGGTATATATCGTAAATGAAATATTGTATATATAATATATTATTAAATATATAAGTTATTATAATACTATTAAATATATAATAAGTATATTATTAAACGAAAAAGGAGCACCAGAAAATTCAATTCCACAATTACAGATCAAATATTTCCATTAAAAGTTAGAAATAAAAAAGCAACCACTCATTTTTGACACCGAAGCTTATGGTTCTTCTTTCTTCTTGCCTGCAAAATTCAACCTTCATCCGTAGCATAATAAAAACCAAGGAAAACAAATTACAAAAATTTGGAAAAAAATAAAAAACTGTCCAAGGCACAGTGCTTTCAAGCTGCTGGGTTCAATAGCATCAATGGAAAATGCCTGCCCAGAGAGACAGCCGAAGGTCAACGGGAAAAACCATTTAACGCTTGAGTTTGCTCTAAAAAGGTAAACACACACAAAATGATAAGCAAATTGAAAGGAAATCTAATTTTCAGAAGAATTATTGGCCTCGTTAAGGGTAGTTATAATTTAATTTACTCCTAATACGACAAACAAAAGCCACAAAAATCCGGTAAAAGCAATTTCGAGCTTGGCTTATCCACTCAGCCAGAGTTCACTTGCCGCTCGCCAAACATTTCAGGCTGCCGCAAAAATGTCAAAAGGCAAAACAACAATTTGGCAAATTTTCACATTTTCACATTTGTGCTGTGGCATTAATTTCGCATTGCCAGTGCCAATAAGCCAACAAATAAATGCGCTCGATGGCATTTTCACATTGGTCTGGGTGCCGTGGAAAAAGGCGAGGAAAAATCAAATTAAATTCCCCTGAAAAGGTCTCAGCTGAGATAAAAAACTGAAAATGCAATTTGTGTTTCGTTTGGGGGGGTGTTGTGCCTGGCAGTGGAGTCACCAAATCGTCGTTTTGCATCAGCTGCACTTGGCTGCAGTTTTATTGGCCTGGCCTTGGCCATCCGTTTTCTGGTTACGTTGACATCCCGTCTTCCCCGCCATCACCTGGTTACCCTGTTTCTGCGGTAAGTTCTGTTTGAGATTGCACCTGCATGCATATCCGTTGCAGGCCTCTTTCCCCGTATCCATCCAACAATCCATTTGGACATTTTCCCTTTTATCCCGGCCTGATGTTCCGCCCCCATCACTGTGGTCATCATCGGCGGCTTCGTTGCATATTCATACGCCACCCTGGACTGGGCCCATTGTTGCCATCGCCATGCAGTTGATGCGGGCAAGCTGATTTTTATGTGGCTGACCAAGCAGCAGGTCTGGTCCGTTTGGCCATTTTCTGTTTGGTTTTTATGGTCTCCGCGGGAGATACGAAAAAAGCGAAATCAAGCCGGTCAATTATGGCCAAGAGTGGACGATAGATGGATGCCCTTTTTTGGGGGAATACACATAATCGGGGTTTATCTCAAACACCTGGAAGTTCTCCTAACTCTCCTTATTTACTTTAAATTTCGAAGCAATTTTTTATAACTCTTCTACTTTCCAGGAAGTTTTAAGCTTAAACTGATGGAACGAGGATCATAAGTTAGACATTATATAATTATATATAGTTATAATGATACAATTAGGCACACTTAGGAAATTAAATCTTTATTATTCTATTTTTAATCCATTTTTACTGAAAAGATCTTTTATTGAGTCTACATTTTCCCAGCCATCATTAAAATATATGCTATTTTTTCGATGTGTTTCTTGATTTCTCACAAAATATATTAATGTATATTAATCTGAAATCAAAATCATCTAATATCAATTTCAATTTTTATTTTAAAAGGAAGCCCATGACTCAAGAATGAAAGTACTTAATATTATTGCCCTGTGACCAGGTTGATCCATTGACTGAATCTAAATAAATTCAATTACATATACAGTTTAAGGGCATTTTTATCCAATTAAGTTTCTTATATTAAGGCTGTGCTTTTATTTATCAATAGAGATCCTTTTAAATAATAGTTAAACTATCTGTTTTTGTAAATCTATCATGCTCTGAGGCCGCATAGAGCATCAAAATAACTCTCGCTCCGTTAGCGAGATATCAGGCGAAGGTCCTGTGTGTGTCACATTTAAAATATGCGCATTTTTGCAAATGACATTTCAGTCGCACCGCACTATCACTAATTGATATCATATGATGGAATTTATGCACAGACACCAACCGTCCTGGAACTGACTCCTGCCACCTCCCACCCATCCGCTGGCGCTTCTCCTGTTCCTCGTCCTGGAGCTTCTCCTCCCCCGATCGGTAATCGGTGCTTTCCCTGATTGTTGCAATGGCGGTTTTGCTGGTGGCAGAGAAATTGTCGGGTTCATTTTTGACCTTTGTTGGTGCTGTTGTTGGTCGATTGCCGTTTCGCTTTTTGCGGTTTGTCGACGCGTCAGCTCCGTCATGTGGCCCCCTGTCCCCCTGGTCCATTCTCCGGTATGTTCATCTGATGTTCCCAGTCCCAGTCCGCTGTCCGCTGTCCAATGTCTGCTGTCTGAGGTTGGCCGCTCTGCGGTGCCGAGACTGCGGCCCGATCATTCATTTGTCAAGTTGTCAGGACACGGTTCGGCAGCCAAAAAATGCTGCCGTTGACATCAAGTGCGCCATTTAGATTTCACAGCTGGCCATTGCTTTGTTGTTTTTCCTTTGCCAACACTGAGAAAAATAGTATCACAATGCAAAAACACATTTTTGAGGACAGTTACAGGTTGTTTCGTAAGTGCAAACTAAAGAAATAAAAGGTAAAGCTTATCCAAACCATTTTAACTAAGTATATTTCAAAAATTAAAGTAGTTCTGAGTAAAAGTTTCAAGCATAGGTAGCCCTATTGGATTGCTCGGCAAGATTTTGAAGAGTCAGTAACTTCTGCTGCTTTTCATGATGTCGAATTTTTGTATAATTGGCGGCGAGGCACATAAGATAATGGACCAGACTCACGATGACACCAAACGTAGATATTGTGGCTAATAAAAACATGAACTCAGCCCTTCCAACGCGCTCCTCGCAGAACTTCTGCATCTCGCAATCCTTCAGGGCTTTGTCGACTGTGCTGTTTTTTGGAATCCATAACTCTAACTGCATGTAAGTTGTGATGTCTACTGTTGTCGAGCATAAGGCACTGAAAATCATATATGCAAAGGTGACCGTCACCATAAAGCATAGATTAAGGCTCCATCCCAGAAACAACAGATAGGTAATCACGATTAACACTATGCAGAAGACTCGCCGCGCTTTCAAACACTTGTCTGTCGGGTATCCATTGGATGTAATCCCAACGTAAAGTATCATAATTCCCAGAAAAAACATTCCAGCGAAAGTTCCGACTAGTATCGAACGCACCTTACGACTCCAACTGGGATCAACATTGTAGAACGGATCCAATATACCCATGTTGATCGCGGCTCCTTCGTACAGGGTGTAGCAATAGATTCCAGTTCCCACGAGGCACATCACAGTGGCTATAAGGGTGGCGAAAGGAGTTTGCGAAAGACACATCTTGCAGGTTTCTCCCATTTTGATTTGTTTTTTTATTAATATTATTACTTAAAAACCCATGTGTTCCTACTTTCTAAATTTGTTTAACGTCACTCTCTCTGGTTTTAAATAATTCCTAAAAAAAAAAGCTGTCAGAAAATTTCTTATACTTAGACAATCACTTTCTAAATTTGAACTTTTTTTTTAATAAGGAACGCAAAATTTGTTAGCAAAAATAATGGATCAGGAGACTACCATTTCCCTTATTATACGCCTGGGCGAGTGGAACCTGTTTGATGCCAAGTTCGGTGATATAGGACGCATTATCGTCACCATTCTGGCCATTATACTCATAAGCTATGTCGTCCTCTATGTGGCTCGCGTTGTTGTGGCCCTCGCCATGCCCGCCATGGTCCTCATGGGTCTCCTCGTGATCTACAGCTTTGTCACCCACACCGAAAAGGACGAGTTATCCTGTTTACTGGATTCGGTAAATCAGTACATAGCTGGCTGTATGCAAAAGGCAATTTGGTTGAAGAATACCTACACATTGTTGTTTGGATGTTATTAATAAAAATACAAATTTGTAGATTAAATATAAAAACCTATATAAAAAACGGATAACAAGAGCTACAATTTTATATATTTATTCAGAGCCGCAAAATAGTTTCCAATGTCTAAGAGAGACGTACAATTTTTAGGTATATGTACTGCCTTAAATATTCCAACATCATTTCAGTCCTCAACATTTAAGCATTATTCATTTATAGCCTGAACGTTGTTCACATATCGATAGCCAAGTTTGCCATCAACAGTCCTGTCAGGACATTTTAAGGCCTAAACAAGCAGACAATGAGTGGGGCAGGAACAGATGTAGACACAGATACGGGACCGTAGTTGCATCGCAGACAGAATCCCTGTTTATGTCCTTGCCGGGCAACAAAAATGGCAAAATGCAGCCGCCCCGACACTCGACACTCTGCAGAAATAGTTTTGCTTTTCTCGTTTCCATGTTTTCATGGATGTGTGTGTGTCGGCCAAGTTTTGTCTCGTTGTTCCCACCATTGACCGTGACGCTCGTTTCGCCGGCGCGGATGCGAACTTTGTTGCCATTTTACCCACTATCCTCCATGCCACCTCCAGCCTTTGCTCCATTCCGGCTGGGCTCCATCCATGGATGGAAACGTGCGTGTTGTCTGCTACCTGACGGTTGACTTTCTTCCTCTAATGAAATGCGGTTACAAATGCAATTTTACATTTTTCACAAAAAGCATTTTATCTGTCGACACCAGGCCCGGACTCAAAACGCAGACTCCAAACTCCGGGACTCCAAACTGCGACTCCAAAGTTTGGAACACACGGAAAAAATATTTATAACAATACATTAGGTTTTAGGATTTATATTAAGAGATATAGAAGGATAGAATTTCAGTTGAAAGTTGAGTAAATCAATAATATTTGTGCTAAATAATAAATATATTTGTTCCACAGCAAAAATTGCACTTAAATTTTAAAATTTATTATGGTGATACTCAAGTGACACGTGCTTGTTAGGGTTAGGTGTTATCAGGAGAAAGTAAATCTATAGTTTGCGAGGAAAAGAACTTCTGGCTTGCTGCCTGAATGTTAAATCTTGTTGTAATTTTAAATTAATGTAATGTTTTAATTGCCTAAATAAAACATAATGATTTATAGGCTGGGCAGAAAGAAAAATGTCATCCTTAGTATTAAATTTCTATGTTCCCAGGTTGTTTCCTTCCCAAAATATATATTTCAGTTTATTCCATTTATAAAACATATTTTTTGTAATGTACTCCTGCTCCATAAAAGGTAGACCGAAGCGTGGCAGTAGTCAGTGCACGTGACATCCATGTCTCTGCTACCTATTCCATGGCCAGGAATTTCCTCCATTGTGTTTGTGTTTCGAGCTTGTTCCTGTTCGGGCCAGTGTCCCGGGCCCAGCCCTTGGCTGTGGTTCGTCTGTCGCTCTCTCGTCCTGCCAACCAGTCGCCAGCTTGTTTGCACCTTGTCGAAATTAGTGTTTGTACCGAAATGAACACGATTTGTTTGACCAGCAGGTGTTGAAAATACACTGCGCTCCATGGTTGAGTTGGTTTTCGCCAGCCCTCGCTTCACCTCCTCCCCTTTTTTGGGTTGCCCATCTGCTTCCCCCTTTTTCGTGTCATACGCGGCGTATGGGTAATGTTTTTCAAATTGTTGCGGTCATTTTGAGAGACATTTGGTCGAAATGGCTCTGTTTTGCCATCCGCATGGTATGCTGGCAGCGGTTTTAGGTGATTGTTGTGCCATTTTATGAACATAATGGTCACTTTGTTATTTGGCTTGTACAATTTGTAGATGTACAATGTACCCATGTTTGAGCACCGAGTTTGCTGGTTGTCCTTGCCACCAGCCATATACCTCAAGGAATATTCAACCAAAGCACTTGTCGCTTCATTTATTAAAGGCGCATGTTTGCATATTATATTAAATAAAAGAAAAGTACGGATAGTTGATAATTTTATTTATATTTCCATCATGAATAACATAGAATATTCTTTATTCCCCATGAAACAGCAGTATTTGGATATTCCCATTTCAAATTTCTGACAGCAGTTGCGACAAACAAAGTTACTTTCAGTAGGTAAAATATTAATGTGCAACATCATTCTTCCATTGCCATTTTTCATTGCCAAAACGACGACCATCAAAATGTTGAAAGTGCGGCCAAAATATGTCAGACTGCAAATCAAAATGGCAGACAGCTCTGACAAATAAACAGTCACTCAGCCAGTCAGACAAACGAGTGCAGCAGATGGAGATACATTCCAGACAGTCAGACGGATGTCGGTGATTGCAGTACTTGCTGCTTTTCAATGCCAAAAATTCACGAAGGTAAGTAAGTGCAGCATATAGGCCGCCTCCGTCAGGATCGGATGCTCGGGGAGAGTCAAGGAGTCCTCGCATTCCCGGCAAACTCATTAACAAGTTGGCACATAAAAGCCCAACAACTACTAGGAAGAAGTCAATGCGCCTCGGCGACAAGCTGCCGCATCAGCAGCCGCAACTAATGGCTGCCAGACTTGTGTCGGTTTAGGAGTTTGCTTCTTACTTCCTTCTCCTCCTCCTTCTCCCTTTGACTTCTCTTACCACTTCCTTCAAGTTCTTTTTCGGCAAGGCCAAGGCAAATACTTACTTGGCGGCTGTGTGCAAGTTTTATTAAAAGCCAACAGTCGGCGACATCCTGCTAGCGGTTGGCCAAAAGTCGAAGTCTTTTGGGGGGGGCCGGGGGGGACATGGCTTGATAAATACAGCCAAAATTATTTTTACTGCAAGAACAGTACAAGATCTTTACAAGGAAATTCAATTTTAAAGAGATTACATTATATTTGGCAAATTTACAATTTATTAATTTAAAATGTGCTTCTTATTACATTCCAATTAATAAATATTACACAGGAAAGGCGGCGAGAAAAGTTACGAAATAGCTAAAACAATTTCCCACTTAGCCAATTACCACTTTACTGACAATCCAAGAGGCAAGTAGCGCGAAAATTATGGCTCACATGTGTTGCCAGTCGCAAACTACTCATTGGAACTGCGGATTTCTGGGGCGTTGCAGACAGTCTACTAATATTCTGCCGCCGGAGGAGCAGACGAAGCCAGAAAGAATGCGTTTAAATGGTCCTCACAGCAGGCTGCATGGGTGGCATAGCAGCGACAATGCCCCGTGGGACAGCAACAATTCCGCAATATAGCCGAGCTGTATGGAAAAACGATAATCTTCCATTGGCCCTTCATGTCGAGCGTCTCGTAGTGATAGCCCCGCTTATAGATCGCCATGGGATTGTGGTTCATATAGTGAGGCATAATCTCAACCAGGCAGGCGTCCATGCAATTCACAAAGAACTGCACGCACTTGATGAGCGGCGCCAAAGTATAGACATCCACAATGCTCTCGTCGAAAAAGTAGACCGCTTCGAAGGGCGGCGTCTCCTTGGCATAGATCTCGGCCACCTCCACCATGGTTCGGAATGAATGCAGTGTGGTGGCCCCACTGGCGCCGCTGGGAAAGACCAACTGCGTGTGATTCCCGGTGACCAAAATGGGACTGGCACAGGCCGGAGCATCGGCTGGGTCGGCCAGAACATATTTAACCCGCCGCGCACCGAATTCCAGTTCGTACAACGATCGCACATAGTTCGGATGGTTGGCCACATGCGGCTTCAACTGCCGGAAGCGACTTCGTAGCCTCTCGATGAACTCATCATGGATCGCATAATGCACCACCACCGTGGCCATCGGGAAGGGCTGGAAGGGCTCTTGCATGATCTCGGCCAAACAATAGGCAGCCGTGTTCAGATCTCCGTCCTTGCCAACGCACATGAAACGGGCACCGGGCCAGGTCTTGGTCCGATTCATATTGTGTCTCTAATTTCGGGGGGAAAAAGGTATGTATAGTTATCCCACGAACTTATTGTATTCCCCCAAGGGGGGTGCTTACTATTCTTGGACCACGTCTCGAGCATTTCAGATTGTGCACCAGATCGTGCGATACGAAATTCTTCTTTATCTCACACATATTCACGACTATAATTTGATTTTCTACACTAACATAACAAAAATGATGGATAACTAAAGGGTGATCATTTTATTATATAGATTTGAGGCTTAACTTAACGCTTTGATACATTTCGCTCAATCGAAAACGATGGAATTCCCAATCCGATTTGTGTTTAAGCACCGACTTTAATATGTAAAATCTTTGGAGCCTCCCAAATTGAGCAATCAAAAGTTCTGGGAAATTAACTCCCCAGCCAGGGAGTTGCCACACTATGCGCCGCCTGCGATTTTGGCGAAGTCAAGTCCCTTTCCACATATCCTACACACTCACTCACTTATGCCGAAAGGCTAATGGAACCAGGGAAAGGCGAAATTTCCATAGAATAAAGCAGAATTTTCGCACAGCATAGCACACAAACACAAACTAACAAAAACAAATCAAGCGCAAAATAAACCCAACCGAGAAAAAATAACATTTTGCCGCGATAAGAAACTTGTTCAGGACTTTCAAGAAGACGAGAGGAAGGAGACGAGGCGGGCAGGCGGAGTCTGCAAGGAGCGAAGGCAGCAAGGACAATGCTAATGCCATTTGCTCAAGTGCCATCAACAGAGGCAACGTCGTGTCATATAAAGTCTAAACAAAGGTAATAAATAAGTTTGTCGTCATTTTGTGTACGCTTACAAAGGGTAATTTTATTTTCGGAAATATTTTGATAAACGTTTTATCTTCTTAAGCAAGAGTATAGTTTAATATTAAATATTTAAAGCATATAGTAAGTTGCATTAGTAACTCCGAATTTAAACCAATATCTTTGATTTTATAAACACACAGATAATGAAATTTTACATTTTAAATGAATTTTAGGGAATTTCAAAGTCTTTAAAACAAAGGAAATCTCTTGACTTGCTTTATTTTGCTTAGCTCTAAAGCACATCAAGTACAAAAACCCATTGCTGGGACAATTGCGACCGGCCATAAAGGAGATTTATAAAACAAAACCAAAAAATAACCAGAAAACACCAGAAATATTTACATTCGCAGCGGCAATTTATTTTTTCCGATTATACTTTAGCACAGACAATACAAAAAAAGGGAAACAAGTAAAGCTTTAATATTCATTCGAATTCAATGAAAATTAAATTAGTAATTTGTTTTGCGGTTGATTTGTTTACTGACTAGAAAATAAACAAATAACAGGACACAGATACAGGTACAGTGTTTGCCAAATAAATGGAACTTACTTAGAAATAAATGTATATCATATATAAACCAATTTATAAATATTATATTTATAAATTTTAGTTCTTTACATAAATTAGTATTAATAATAAACAAACATTTCACAAAGTGAAAATAACAAATCAATAAAAAATATATTCACAATGCTTAATATATTTTTTGAGAAAGATCCTACTTTTAATACTAATCTGTAATAATTTAGAGACTTAGTAATAAATATCATGAATTTTTTACTATTCAACTCATTAAACAAAAATGTATTGTTTTTTAAATTTTTTAGGTATTAGAAAATATTACAAAATTCCCATGTTCAGTATATTTATTAAATATTAAGGATAACACCACTGTAAACAAACCAGTTGAGCCGTGTCAGACTGAAAGAGAGAGAGAAAGGCGCGCGCGCTGACAAAAATTAACTAAAACCATCAGTCGCAGCTAGTCAACTGCCATAGTCCATTCAATTATTCATTTTGCTTGCAATTTCGAATTTGAATTTCATTTATGCAACGTTTTAATTAAATTTTTTGCTTCTTTTTCCAACATAACCGCACTCAGGCACCCAAAAATTCAGTCACACGGTGGCACAGCAACGGCAGCAGCTGCCGCTTAAAGCCACAAAAATTACGCATACGCACTGTATATATTAAATTAAAAAAGTTGACACAGCAAGTGGAGCGGCAGAGGGAAAAGTTGTACGACTTTTTGGATTTTGGTTTCAACATTTCGAAATTGAATTTTGGCTTTATAGTTGTTGTTGTTGCTGTTGTTGTTGCGCGAGATGAGGTGTAATTGAAAAATGTTTGACAAAATGACAGCGGCAGTGATTCCGAAATGCTATCTACTACTCGCCCAAATTCTATTCGCATTTGCCATGCGAAGGTCAAATGGAATCACCATCCCCAAGCACTTGGGATGCACTTGGAAAAATTGTTTGAACATTTACATATAATCTTTTATAATGAAGACATTTATTTTTTAATAAAACTATAACATTACTTATAAGCTTTTATTTATTAATGGCTTCATTCAAGCAGAGAAAGTGATTGAAGTTTTTTAGCTAGACAGAGCATGGTCACACTCGTTTAGTCTCATAACCCCATAATTAAGTTATGCCAAACAATTTTCTCTTTTCTTTTTTTATTCAACATTTTAGAAGACAAAATTCTTTTAAGTGTGTGCCACTTATTGGAGAGCCACTCGGTTTTTGGCATCTACTAGTGCCAAATAAAATATGAAAATGCTTGTGCCAGGCATTAAGCGCTATGAAAATCCTATGGCCTAGCCATCCGCTCCTCTGCTTCCCACAAATGGGCGTGGCTGGCTGGCTGACTGTCCGGGAATCGGGAAGTGCAAATAACTGTTGCCAAACATTTTCAACGAAAAATGTTCGCATTGCATACATTCGGCGGGGGATATGCCAGCGGAGGAGCGCAATGGTGCAATCTGCCCGCTTGTACCAATGCATGCAAACAAGATTTAACGATAAAATTTTAATTAGTGCATAAATGGGCGCCTGATTGTGTGGGCGTGGCCGCATAGAGAGAGGAGAGGCGCAAGACATGTACATATATGCAGGCAAGTATGTATGTTCGAGGATGCCAGGAACATGGGCTCAGAGACCCGGGAGCCAGACACATTGCGGCTTTGGCACTTTCCTGCTTTTATTTGCCAACGCACATCGAGTGCGGGCATAGGGGAGGGGATGTGGTGCGGGGGCAGTGGGTATTCCCCGGCTGAAATTAAGAAATTTTGTCCCTCTGCCATGTGCCGTGTTTGCATTGGCATCGATGCGTAACTTGGCGCTGCAAGACTGCCGCTCCGATAAGCGTTAATTTGAAAGTTGCAATGGAAACTGCAGAGAAGTTATATTCAAGGAAAAACATAGACAATTTATGCTGGTTATAGAGGGAAAATTGAACTCAAAAAAAAACTATTGAGAAGGCTGTGGAAAGTGACAATATGTTGGTATAAAAAAAACAAAGAATAAATAGTACGAAATTCTTTAAATGATTCTCAGTTTATTGCCTAAAAATTGACAAGGAAAGGACGTGAATTTAGAAGAATTTTAATACATAGAATACTTGTGGAATAATACTTACTAAAAAATAAACATAAATTAGTCAAGAATACGGAGTTGTAAAAATAAAGTTAGGACATAGTTTGACTTAACAGATTTGCATGCATATTATATTCATGTATCTCCTCCATCAGTATGGCTAAAACGTGTTGACGGCTTGGTACCTTTGGGCAAAGAGTTCAAAAATTGAGCACAGTACATACACTGTATGCCAGATGAGCCGCACCAGACCCCCAGGTACTAACTTTATTCAATATTGTAGCATTTCGCCATGGCTTCTTGCCCCGTCTGCTTTTATTTATTTGAATTTTTACCCTTTTCTAACGTTTGTATACCTCTTACTCGTAAATAACAAGGGTATATTGAATGCATGATAATATGTAGAAGAAGTAAACTTTGACTTTTTCAAAGAATGTATATTCCTGATTGCCGCAACAGCAGAATAGATCTAGATCTTACAGATTTAATGTGCAAGATTTTTATACTAGGAATTAATCGTTACTTTCGAATAATTACATATAAAAAGGCTCAAATTATAAATGTATTTTAAAATATAAAATAAATATTATACTTATTATTGCTTTTTTGAGGCATTTGCTTTGTCTTGAAGCCAATAAAAGTATTTAAATTACGCCTAGAACGTAAAAATGCATTCAAGGCCGGGTATTCTATGGTCGTGACCATTCCGACATACAACTTCTTTCATGTTTATCTTCATACTTGCCGTTACTCGCCTCGGTTTTTTTTACAACTCACCTCGATTGCTGCTCGACATGCACTTTGCATACATTTTGCTTTTACGATCTGACGCTGCGCTTAAATATTTAGTAGATACTAAACTATGCGCTATCCATGTGCCGCTCCTCGCGCTAGTGTGGGAAGCTGTGCTGTGCATTGATGTGCGTGCGTGCGGCTGTTGAAATATTTATTAAAATAACCAAAGGCATGCAAAAACATCGAATGGATCCAACAGATGAGCCATCAGGATAGCCAGTGATTGAGGTTCAACGGAAAAGGGAATCTATGAAGGTACTATATAAGAGAATGGCTTTGAAAAGAAAAGAAAAGACGATCTAATGGCAATTTAACAAACAAGAAATATGTAAATATGGGATTTAATTTAAACAATTATTTTACACGGTGTTAAAAACTTCTAAATTATAAGAAGTTATTACAAAAATATATACCAAACCCATAAATAAAGTTTAAAAAATCTACTGCAAATCCCTGCACAACTAAAGACTAAACAATTTCAAATCAAATCACGGAAACCACTCTGCGGCATCACTACTAATCATTCCGGGGCCACAGCTCTCGAAAATCCTCTCTGGCTCCGATATTCAGCTGTCTGGCTAAAACGCCAAATTTATGTTTTAATTAAAATATGTAAATGCGCCAAATCGTGTTGAATTCCCCATCAACAGAAAGAGAGAGAGAGCCAGAAAATCAGCCAAAAATATTTCACACATTTACCAATAATGCAATTGCCACAAAACAGCGAAGAGTGAACGGTTCCGATGTGCGCGAAAACCAAAAATTTGAAAATGTGTAGCGCTTGCCCGAAAACTGTGGACCACGAAACAATTTAGTTTATTTGCTTCTAATTGCAAACAACAGTTTTCCTGATTTCCCGGCATAGATGTACGTACATATGTACAACCCGCGATCCTTTCTATTTGCATTTTCCCTCTCAGTCGGACTAACGAATTTATTTTCGGCCAGCGAAAGTGGATCTCTGTTTTCCTATTCAAGGCTAAAAATCAGGCACAAACCACACTGATGGAAAAATCCATATAATTCCACGCCCACTCAACTCTCTAAAATTCAGAAAACAATCCGGTGCAAGTCCCGTCAAATCGGAAAAGTTGAAGTTCATTTCACTGCGTTGTTCACCCTTGACCAGAACCCAATTTGGACTCACAAAAGTTCAGTGCCCCATTATTATGCACGCTTCACTGATATTCAACATTTGTGCTAAGCCCAACCTCTAGGAGCAGCCACCATCATCATCATCATGACCAATAAATTCGCCAAGATGTCCATTTTTATTTATTTTTGCATTTCAAGTGTTTAGTTTACGCTTGAGAAAATCGCCATTTTCTCCAACTTCATTTCGAGGATATATTTATATATATATTATATATATATGTACGTATCTGGTATATGCAACTGCAGGCAACATGTGCCCAAGAAACCGTAGGATAAAGCCCAATGTCCAGGCCTTCCACAAAAACAAAATAAATATAAAAAAAAATAGCACCAAGCTAAATAAAAAAAGAGGAATCGAAGGAGTGAGCGAAGAGAAGAAACAAACTCAACTCAAGTCGACTCTGTCATTGCCATTTCAATTTCCGTTTGAATTTTGCACTTCATTTCGCAAGTTCGCAATTTTCTTCAGAAAAAATACAGTCGGAAGAAAAAGAAGAAGGAGCGAATTAGTCGACCAAAAGATACCCAGTACTAATAGTGGAATAATTACATTTAACTTGGTTGTATTTTTGTAAACAACTTTAAATATTATGTGTGAACCTTATACCTTCACTCATTATGCTGCTGAAATACTGAAATGTGTATATATAATATATAGCCAAATATTATTTAAGTGCATAGCTGGGCACTAAATTTTGTAAGTGGGAGCTTCTTGAAAGATTCAAAAGATTCCTAGTAATTATAAATAAAGAAATTACACAAAAAATTCACTAGATTTCACTATTCAAATAGGTGTACTTAGTTTTATTTGTGTATATCTGAAATAAACTATAAATATTATGTGTAAGCCTCACCCCTGTACTTATCATAATACTGAAACACTCTAATATATATATATTTATATCAAAATATCACTTAACAGCATAGATGGGCACAAAATTTGTATGTGGGAGCCCCTTTAAAGATTCAACACTTCATATATAACAATTTATAAAATGCATATCTCTTGGAGTCTTGAAACTTTACACAAACTTCCCCTTTAATCGTTTCATGAGCCACATAAAAGATTCAACACTTCATATATAACAATTTATAAAATGCATATCTCTTGGAGTCTTGAAA